>SKCR01005886.1:0-88461 GCA_019454045.1 Zanthoxylum bungeanum | reverse complement strand
TGATCCTCGGAGGTACAAGTAAAAGGTTATCATTTATTTTATTTAATAGAATATGTATTCTATTTGATAGAATATAATTTCTACCATCCCGAGTAATGATGAGTGGTAAATCTATCACAATTTCCCACTCATTTAACCAAAATTTTTTATAGTTTCTTGAGTTTTGTGAATATTTTGATTTTGTGTTTGTGCTATTTTGTAGATAAATAAAGTTTCAGGACATTCTGGAGGTGATTTGGGCCAAAACAGTGAAAATTGGACGAAAAAGGCATTTTGGTAAATTCCCGCGTCACGACGCCAAGACCTTCCGCGTTGCGACGCCTAACGTGCGCCGAACAGTGCTAACGTGCGCCGGGTCCACAAATCAGAATCTGAGAAAAACTTTGACTTTGCTAACATGCGCCGTGCCACGTGTCACCATCACAGCCGATCTACTAACATGCGTCGTGCCAGTGTCAGAATCCTACAGTGCCGACAGTCATCATCGCCACGTGTGCCACGTGTCACTCCCACATCATCAGCCACATCACCAGGTTGACCAAGTCAAACTGCCACCTCACCGCCACGTCATCATCAACCAATCAGGAAGTGCCATGTGTCGCAATCCTACGGTGCCGACAGTCTCTTTCGCCACATCACCACCACGTCACCGCCACGTCAGCATCAATCATTGAGTATCTAATCCTTATCTGACACGTGGCGGATAAGAATCTTATCGACCAATCAGAAGCCGCCACGTGTCACAATAATTGAAGCCCAACTACCTCGCCACGTGTCACCTTATCAGCTTATCCAGAATCTTCAAACCGGCGAACCAGAGCGTGCCACGTCGAAAAAAACTGGCGTAGCGAGCGAAGAGAGGCCTTGGCGTCGCGACGCTGGAAGCCTACCGAGGCCTATAAATGAGCTCGAGATTTCAGAATTTATTGCACCACTCTCTCTTATATTCTATCTAAAGAGAGAGTTTCTCTCTCTACTTTTTTTAGTTTTTAGTTTTTTTTAGTTTTTAGTTTTGTAATTAATTTTAATTACGTTTTATAATAATAGTAATTTAATTTTTACTTTTTACTTTTTACAGTTTTTACTATTTACCATTAGGAGGTAACTTCCCCAGCTAGGGTGAAAGGTAATTCTTTTACTATTACTATTTAGTAATTAAACTTTCTTACCGAATATTGGGCAGGTTCATGGACAAATCTTTTTACCGCCTTAATGGCTGGTTGGACTTAATTTGACTTAATCAGGATACCGCCAGATTGGTCGGTTGGTAATATTATCACAAGTTTATATATTATTTTATGGGAGATATCTAAATTAGTAGTAGTAAAAGTAATTCCTTTTACCTTAGCATTTTATTTTATTGTAATTTACTTTTCAATATTTACTTTACCGCATTTTTACTTTATGTTTTATTTTCAAGTTTTTACTAGCCCTAGTTATGTGTTGTAACTAAATTAGTTATCTGGGGTGTGATGACTTCTAATATCACCGTTTTATAAGGGGTTAGATTATAGTTTGGGTAATATAAAGATTTATTTATTGAGTTAATCTTAATGCTTTTTCATTAACTTGCCATTAATAAAATTGATCTGGTAAATCTAAAATGAACTAGACATAGGGATTTTAGGTTTCAGCCTTAGATTCAATAGCCCACGATCTTACTTGAGGATAGATAACCCTTTAATAGGTTTCCTTACAGGATAGGAATATACCTGTCGGGCGGGGGTAGCCATAATTGGAACTTAAACTTAATGAATCCAGATAATTTGGTTGACATAGAAATATGGTTCAATTGGGTTAAATTGGGTATTTATGTCTGACCATCGACAGAGGCTTACACATAATTTAGTGTTCCAGGTTAATAAATCAATTTATTACCCAACTTTAAGATAACCACTTCATCTTTAAAATGATATTGGAAGAAATCACAACCCTAGATAGTTTTAATATTGAATTTCTTAAAACCTATTTTCGAAAATTTTATTTACTTGCTTTGAAATTTAGAATCGTCACCATTTCAAATCAATCAATCAACCTGTTAGATACTAGTAATCATTTGACCTCATAAAATTAATAGATTAGATATTAAGTCCTCGTGGGATCGATATTTTTATACTACTTGAACGATACGTGCGCTTGCGTTATACGTGTGTTTACGCCGGTCAAGTTTTTGGCGCCGTTGCCGGGGACTTATTTATTTTTACTATTAGTTTAGGGGTTAGATACCGTTACTTGTATCTAATTTCTTTTTACTTATTATTTTGTTTTCTTGTGTTTCAGGTTTTCAGAAACTTCATGAGACGAACCAGAAGTTTTGAACTACGACCGCTTGACCCAGAAATTGAAAGAACCATCAGACAGTTGAGAAGGGAAAGACGAGAAGGCCAAGAAGCTTTAGTCAACATGGAACCTGAACCTTTGGAGTTGCACCACCAATTCCCATTCGAGACAGAACCATTCCGGTGGTTGACAGACTTATTTCCTGTATTGTACTTCCTCCTTACCAGCAAATGCGTGTGACATCAAAACATGCATTCAGATGATTTAGCAATCAGTTCAGTTCGGGGGGGAATGCAACTGAAGATCCCAATGCCCACATCAGCAACTTCCTGGAAGTTTGCGGTACTTTCAATTACAACCGAGAAGCTGAAGAAGCAATGAGACTGCGAGTTTTTCCATATTCCTTGAATGACAGAGCTAAAGCTTGGCTACATTCACTACCAGCAGGTTCCATCACAACTTGGAACACTTTTGCGACACAAAATTTCTTGCAAAGTACTTTCCACCAGCCAGAACCGGAAAGCTAAGGAATGACATCACATCCTTTGTACAACAAGATTCATAATCCCTCTGCGAAGCTTGGGAAAGGTACAAAGATTTACTCCGAAATGTCCTCACCATGAGATTCCAAAATGGCTTCAAGTCCAAACATTCTATAATGGACTTTCTGGAATAATGAGAACCAGAATTGATACTGCTGCTGGAGGAGCTTTATGGCAAAAGGAGAAGATCAAGCGTGGGAACTAATCGAAGAGATGGCCAACAACAATTCTTTGTGGCCAACAGAAAGGAGCATGATCCAAAGAATTGCAGGAATTTATGAAAGTGGAGCCAATACAACAGTCAACGCCAAGCTAGATCAGATATGCAAATTTATAGAGACTCTTACCACTGTATCCACAAGTTCACCATATGGAGGAGCACCAGAGTCAAACCAACTTGAAGAAACGGTGGTGAATTATGTCAGCAATTTCAACAGACAAGGGAACAATCCATATTCCAACACCTATAACCCATGGTGGAGGAATCATCCCAATTTTTCATGGAGCAACAATCATGCCAACAGCAGAACTATCCACCACCTGATTCCAGCAACAAAACAAAAGCCAGGAGCAGGCAAATGAACCAGGAATAACAGAAGTGTTGACCCACTTGAAAAAGATAGAAGCAAAACACGACTCTCAGCAGCAAGATATGATGCTATGTTTCAATCCCAAGCAGCATTAATTCAAAGTCAATGCTTCTATTAAAGCACTGGAGAATCAAATCGGACAACTGGCCAATGCTCAGAGTTACAGACCGCCAGGTACCCTTCCTAGCAACACAGAGTCAAATCCAAGAAACAGGGAAGGAGCAGCAATGTCATGCCATCATGTTAAAAAGCGGTACTGCAATCAACAAAGATGTTGGAGCCAAAACAACTGCTGAGGAAGTTCCAAAAGAAACAAAAGCAACAGATGGAGGAAAAAGAACAGATCATTCCACCTCCACCTTTTCCTCACGTCTTCAGAAGAACAAATTGGACAAAAAGTTTTCTCGGTTCCTGGAGATCTTCAAAAAGCTGCATATCAACATTCCATTTGCAGAAGCGTGGGAACAAATGCCCACCTATGCCAAATTCATGAAAGATATTCTTTCACGAAAATGGAGATTGGGAGATTACGAGACAGTAGCATTAACAGAAGAATGCAGTGCCATCATTCAGAGGAAACTTCCCCCGAAGTTGAAAGATCCTGACAGTTTCACTGTTCCTTGCGTCATAGGAGAACATAACTTTGGTAAGGCTTTGTGTGATTTAGGTGCGAGTGTTAATTTGATGCCTTTTTCTATTTTCAGGAAATTACAAATTGAGGAGAAACAATGCCCACTTCAGTCTCACTACAACTTGCTGATAGAACGCTCGTATTTCCAAGAGGCGTAGTTGAGGATGTGCTGGTCAAGGTTGAAAAATTCATTTTCCCAGCAGATTTTATTGTCCTTGATATGGAGGAAGACGCAGACGTGCCAATCATCCTTGGGAGACCATTCTTGGCTACAGGTCGAACCATTATTGATGTGAAAAAAGGAGAATTAACCATGAGGGTACTGGACCAAGAAGTAACATTCAATGTTTCCAAGGCCATGAATTCCCAGATGATGAAAAGAAAAGAAGGAGGATGTTTCCAACTCGATGTGATACACAGTACCATTCAGAACTCCAATGCAATGCAAAGTTATACACAATACCATTCAGACTCCAATGCAATGCAAAGTTCTACTGACAAACTTAAAACATGTCAATTTCTTGTGGAGCCTAAAGATAAAACGTCTTTTGTACTGAAGGAGCCAATCTTGCACTACAAGCAACAGAAGAGAAAAAGTTCCACCAGCTCAACCAATTGGAGGAATTTCACAATCAGCCTTTGATTATGCCAAATTGTACAAAGAAAAGGGCAAGAAAAGACATGATGAGAAGATAGTGCGCATACAACTGGAACCAGGGCAGAAGGTACTGTTAAACAAATCAAGGGTGAAATTCTTCCCATGGAAGCCAAAATCACGGTGGTCAGGTCCATTTGTGATCACCAAAGTTTTACCAAATAGAGCCGTTGAGATACATGATCCTGACGCTAACAAAACTTTCAAGGTTAAAAACAAGCGTGTCAAGCACTACTGGGGGAGAATCATTTGAGCGACAAAAAGAAAGTGTTACACTTTCAGATCCAGCTTAACGTTCGAGAAGTCAAGTCTGGCTGACGATTTTAAAACTTAGCGCTAGCAGGGAGGCAACCCATGCAATTTGTGTATATATTGTGATTTGGTGTGTTTTATTTTTGTGTGTTTAATATTTGCAGGTTTGGTTTAGTCTTTCAAGATGGAAGAAGCTCTCGCAAATCTTCACAAGCAATTTCCTTCTCTCCCTCAAAAATCTCTGATGAAAGTTACAAAGCTCGCTTAGAACGGATGGGATTACTGATGATCAAAGGTATTCCTACTGACATTCGTTGGGTAATTGAAGCACGAGTTCGATTGGCAGGTGAGTTTTCTGACTCTTTTATTTCACATCTGCCTGGTTTAGGAAAGAGCACATATGCTAAAAAGAGAAGAGCCAAAAGAATGTGTGTTTGTTATAAATGTGCTCGCATATTTGGTAATACTCGTTGTCGTTCTTTAGGAATGGTGTCCGATAACCGCGAAGATAAGATTAGCTTCATTAGGATGGCTTGAGTAAGGAGCCTTTGGATGACATATCTAAAACTCTTGAGACGCATCCCAGTGGATGTGTGTATCATGAAATTCGCATGTTATATGCACAATTCCAAAAGAAAGACAACTGTTAAGTCTCGGGAATCTGACTCAAAAAGACCCTGTTTGCCAATTTATAAGAAAATTGGATGGGAAGCTTGTCCCTGACGCATAGACGTCAACAACCGTTTCCGTAAATACTTTTCTTGTAATATATATTTCTTGTCTTTTTTTAATAATTGAGATTTGTTTTTTTGTTTTCTTTTAATTTTCTCCGACAGGATCCAGACCCTTTTGACTATCACGATATTAATTCGCTACTAATCATCCTCTGGAAGATTGCTTTTTTTACTCACCCTTTTTCACAGTACTATAAATTCAGCCCGTCATTGCACTTTTGAAGGCATCCTGATTTGAAAAAGACATACATACAAAATGGAAGCCACTTCAAGAAGACGAGTTGAAAACATCTGTGTGTTTTGCGGTAGTAGTGTTGGAACTAAACCATAATACGTAGAAGCAGCACAGGAATTGGGTCGAGTCTTAGCTGTAGGAATATGCACTTAATATATGGCGGAGGAAATCTTGGACTTATGGGGATCGTTTCAAAGGCTGTACAGGAAGGAAGCAGTCATGTTTGGGAATCATCCCAAACCTTGGCAGAGGCAAATCTTATTGAACCATCAAAATGAGAGGAACTGATCGTGCCAGGTATGTCTGAATGAACTGGCAGGTAGAAATGATTAACCGTGCTGATGCTTTTATTGGTTTGCCAGGTGGCTTGGGCACATTGGAGGAAATTTTTATAGTTCTATCTTGGGCGAACCTGAACATACACCAGAAACCGCTTGGACTGTTCAACGTTGATGGATTTTATGATTTTCTTTATGTGTTTCTTGATGATGCCCGGAGAAATGGGTTCGTGTCAAAACCTATGAAAGAACTCATCTTCACTGCCAGAACTGCTCCGGATCTAATAAACCAATTCATAGCCTATGAACCACAAGTTGACCCTATTCTTTCAAAGATAAATTGGTCCAAGGACGATTGTGGTAAGAGGCGTCAGATTAATCTGGATCTAACCTTAATTTCTTGTAGATTTCAGCTAACCAGGTACGACCTTCTTAACTCTCATTTTACTGTTTAAGACATTGGGGACAATGTCTCATTTAGGTTTGGGTGAGGGAATTAGTTGATCAGTACCTTGTTTTTAGTTTGTGTGTTATTTTTATTTTTAGTCCAAAATTTTTCGAAAAATAAATTAAAAAATTGGAAAATTTTCAAAAATTACAAAAATATTTTGTGTTTTTGTGTTTTTTTTTATTTTGATTAAAAAGGTGAAATTGGTAAGAGATAACTGAGTAAGGAGTTTCCACACCTGAGACGTATCTCAAGCCTATTTCGAAACAAGTTAATTTTTGTTTATTTCATTTTGAATTATTTAATTTGTGAATTCTCCTTAAAACAGACTAAAATGGATCTTCATATGCTCAGTTGACAGATATTATCAACATATATAGTAACATACGGACATGAGCTAAAATTGAAAAGTTTGTAATATTCAGTGCTCTAGTTTAATTGGGGAGGAAACATCTCAAAAAGCAATGGAGTAAAAAAAAAAACATCTGAGATCCGAGTTATTAAGTCTGTAAGGGTGTTTTAACACCTAGTGCCCTAAAACCAACTGGTTTGGGAGTCACTGGCCCAAAGCTCGTTACATGGATCAAAGATGCTGCAAAAATATATATATATGAAGTCTGAGTAATTAAGTCCGTAGGGGTGTCTTAACACCTGGTGCCCTAAAGCCAACTGGTTTGGGAGCCATCGACCCAACACTCGCTACATAAACGGAAGGTATTGTATATAAATAAATAAAAAATCAAAGAAAAAAAATATGAAAAATCTGAAAAATTATTCCATTGCTGCAAAAAAGTGTGAAATCTGATAGAACTTTAGGACAAAAATATTACTCTCTTTCAACTGCACTTATGACTGTGTGGGCAAAAATAAGTTGTTTAATATTTTGTTGGCTATGTATATGAAGAATGGTAAAAAAAATCGGAGGAATTTACTTATTCAGTAATTTAGAATAAAACAAAACAACTAGTAACTTGGAGTAGAAGTTTCACCTGATTAGTCACTAACATCTTTATTCTCTTTTCGCTTGTCTTTTTGCTTTTGTGTGCATTAGTATTACTACCTTTTTACTTTTGTAAAATGTTTGTGGGTATCATTGCTGTAAACCCTCAAGAGACTACAACTCGTCCACTAGGGACACCTAGGGGTTTAAAGGCTTGTTGCATACGCTAAATGCAACCGTGATCCCTACGAAAGTGGCTTAGTTAATTTAATTATGATATTTTACTCTATGTTTTGCTCGAGGACTAGCAAAATGTTAGGTTTGGGGGTGTGATGATGGTGGTAAATCTATCACTATTTCCCACTCATTTAACCTAATTTTTTGTATAGTTTCTTGAGTTTTGTGAATATTTTAATGTGTTTTGTGTTATTTTGTAGATAAATAAAGTTTCAGGACATTCTAGAGGTGATTTGGGCCAAAACAGTGAAAATTGGACGAAAAAGGCATTTTGGTAAATTCCCGCGTCGCGACGCCAAGAACTTCCGCGTCGCGACGCCTAACATGCGCCGAACAGTGCTAACGTGCGCCGGGTCCACAAATCAGAATCTGAGAAAAGTTTGACTTTGCTAACGTGCGCCGTGCCACGTGTCACCATCACAGCCGATCTGCTAACATGCGCCGTGCCACGTGTCAGAATCCTATGGTGCCGACAGTCATCATCGCCACGTGTTCCACGTGTCACTCCACGTCATTGCCATGTCATCAGCCACATCAAGGTGACCAAGTCAAACTGCCACCTCACCGCCACGTCATCATCAACCAATCAGGAAGTGCCACGTGTCGCAATCCTACGGTGCCGACAGTCTCTTTCCCACATGTCGCCACGTCACCGCCATATCACCGCCACGTCAGCATCAATCATTGAGTATCTAATCCTTATCTGACACGTGGCGGATAAGAATCTCATCGACCAATCAGAATCCGCCACGTGTCACAATAATTGAAGCCCAACCTACCTCGCCACGTCACCTTATCAGCTTATCCAGAATCTTCAAACCGGCGAACCAGAGCGTGCCACGTCGACAAAAGCTGGCGTAGCGACGCCAGAGGCCTTGGCTTCGCGACGCTGGAAGCCTACCGAGGCCTATAAATTGAGCTCGAGATTTCAGAATTCATTGCATCACTCTCTCTCTTATATTCTATCTAAAGAGAGAGTTTCTCTCTCTACTTTCTATTAGTTTTTAGTTTTTTTTAGTTTTTAGTTTTGTAATTAATTTTAATTACGTTTTAGAATAATAGTAATTTAATTTTTACTTTTTACTTTTTACAGTTTTTACTATTACCATGAGGAGGTAACTTCCCCAGCTAGGGTGAAATGTAATTCTTTTACTATTACTATTTAGATTAATCTCCCTTAAAAATAATATATCACTATTTAAACCTGACTAATAAAGGATACCGCCAGATTGGTCGGTTGGTAATTAAACTTTCTTACCGCCTATATGGCAGGTTCATGGACAAATCTTTTTATCGCCTTAATGGTTTGTTGGACTTAATTTGACTTAATCAGGATACCGCCAGATTGGTGGTTGGTAATATTATCACAAGTTTATATATTATTTTATGGGAGATATCTAAATTAATAGTAGTAAAAGTAATTCCTTTTACCTTAGCATTTTATTTTATTGTAATTTACTTTTCAGTATTTACTTTATCGCATTTTTACTTTATGTATTTTATTTTCAAGTTTTTACTAGCCCTAATTATGTGTTGTAACTAAATTAGTTATCTGGGGTTGTGATGACTTTTAATATCACCGTTTTATAAGGGGTTAGATTATAGTTTGGGTAATATAAAGATTTATTTATTGAGTCTTAATCTTAGTGCTTTTTCATTAACTGGCCATTAATAAAATTGATCTGGTAAATCTAAAATGAACTAGACATAGGGATTTTAGGTTTCAGCCTTAGATTCAATAGCCCACGATCTTCCTTATGGATAGATAACCCTTTAATAGATTTCCTTACAGGATAGGAATATACTTGTCGGGTGGGGTAGCCATAATTGGAACTTAAACTTAATGAATCCAGATAATTTGGTTGACATAGACATATGGTTCAATTGGGTTAAACTGGGTATTTGTGTCTGACCATCGACAGAGGCTTACACATAATTTAGTGTTCCAGGTTAATAAATCAATATATTACCCAACTTTAAGATAACCACTTCATCTTTAAAATGATATTGGAAGAAATCACAACCCTAGATAGTTTTTAATATTGAATTTTCTCAAAACCTATTTTCGACAATTTTATTTACTTGCTTTTAAATTTAGAATCGTCACCATTTCAAATCAATCAATCAACCTGTTAGTACTAGTAATCATTTGACCTCATAAAATTAAAGATTAGATATTAAGTCCTCATGGGATCAATATTTTTATACTACTTGAACGATACGTGCGCTTGCGTTATACGTGTGTGTTTACGCCGGTCAAGTAATAAAATTATTTTATTACTTGGTGTGAAACATCAGATGTTGACCATTGTAGAAAAGACTTTATTTATTAAAGTCAAATGTAAAAGTTATAAACTATAAATAGAACTATATAATTAATAAAATGAAAAAACCCTTAGACATCTTCCATATAAATCCAAAGGAATGTTAGAATCATTCGAGAAGTATTTGATACTAAATGGTTCTGTTATTTTCTTATCGAATAAAATTATCATATAACTTACAGTGGGAGCGATAATTGATATCGATTTCAGAAGTTAGCATTGAATCATAGATTTAAGATTGTTCGTAGCTTACTACGATCAACTTGATTGAGCTTTTATTATGAATCGTTCATAAAATATGCAAATGATTAGCGCAGCAAAAGCAAAGTGAGCTTATTAAAGGTTTGACCTTTATAGTATGATAGTGAGAAATGTTATACTCAGCAATCTATCGTAGATTCTGAGGAAACTTGTCTCGAGTCACACTAATTGAACAATTAGAGATCTGTTGGTTAATGTTGATATTAAACTATGATTTTAGATATGAATGCAAAATGGCATTTTTGAATGGTTTCTTCGGATAAGAGATCTTTTGTGATTTTTTTGTTTGAAGAGTTCATTCTGGAATGGCCTTGAAGTTTGTATTCTGCTAAGATCACAGTTTGATATACCAACTTATAGAGCCTATTTTAGACTCGGATGAGGTTTCTAGAAATCTATGTTCTCTAATTTTGATAATAGTCAGATTGTCTGATTTTATCAAAGCATAGAGAATAAACATATGATAGTAGGGTTAGTGAGAGCGTAAAAATTTCATTCTAGTGCTATATATGCTAACGACATTATTATTATTAATGTAATAATGAGATGTTTGTGAGGTAAAAGATTTATCTAAGTCTTATTTTCTCCGTAAAAGCAGTGGAAGTAGTCTCTATTATATTCGATATAAAGTTTTATATATGATATAAAACTAAGAGACTTGTGAAATACTCTAATTAATCGTACATTAGATATAATCTAATAAAGGAAACAATAAGACTATTTGTATGGCAGTTATTATGACTGTCTGCCAGTTAGTATAATTGTTTGACAGTTAGTGTGTCTTTTATATATTGTATTCATCTTTCGTAAAAGATGATTCCTTAGTCGAAAGAGAAGTTGATTAGAATGTTTAATCAATCTTATGCATCATATGATGATGGCATAATGAATACTATATTATGTGCGATTAAGGATATCAATTTAAATTTAATTATTACGAACTATTTTCATATGCTATAGACCATAGGATGTGTCTTGAAATATGCTCTTTGTTATCTTTGAGATATTAAGAACAAGTTTCTTATTCATGAAGAATATAATCTGCAACCATTATGGTCAGATTAGTTTTGAGTTTAATTATGATGTTAGACGGTCTACGTCATAAAAGAGTCAGAAAAGATGCAGTGGGAGTGTCACGAATAATTCTACTGTGTAAGTGGAATTAGTTGTAACTTATGAAGTATTGACTTATAAAGTTGTAAAGTGACCTTATAGATTAGAAGTTTTGATATTAGTATTGTGCTTATGATTGTCCGCATAGTATTTTGGATTTAATCGCTAAATAATTGGATAATGTAGTAGCTATAACACAATATTGGTATCGCATCTCAGTCATATTAATATATAACCAAGATTCTACAAAATATGAATAATACTGGCTAAGGGAAATAGTTGGGTTTGTTAGACAAACTCAATACGTTATAGTGGACCTACTTATTGTTGCCTACCTCTTGAGTGTTAGGTGAGCTCTTGAGGGCCATTAGTATGTGATACATATTGAGATGTGTATATGATAACATGGATTGGCACTAGAGCAAGTGGGAGAAATTGTTAGGGTTGGTGCTTGGAGTGCCAATCCAGATCGTATTCATGTTCGATTCATGAATAAAACAATTCATTTTTCCATAATATTACTTATTTATGGTAGCACCTCTTGTTTTTATATACGTATTCGATCTAATTATGATTATATTGAAACTAAATATGATTTAGTGATATGTATATATTAGACAAAGACCTAAGGATTTACAACGTAGTGCACAGTTACAACGTAGTTTGTAATTGACTTTGGGAAGTGTCATTATAAGTTGTATATTCTCAAATAAATTTCATGGTCAAGGTTTACTAAGATGGGTCAGTTAGTTAAATCTGTTGAGACCAGTACTTATCGTATATCGAGACTTGGTCTGATGGTTTATCCTAATGAACCCTGAGTCTTGGGAGACTTGTATAGACATGTAGATGTTTATATTGGATAAACACTGAATGACTCACAGAATATTCTTAATAGATGGTACACCAACGTCAATAAGAATCTTATCAGGTTGAGTAGCATAGTGATCCTTTGACTTGAGATACCACTGTAGATTTATGAGATATCCTCCACACTTTGATGGCAGTCACATCACCAATCTATTTAGATCAGATCTCCCCATGTTCGTTGGGTATGGATTGATTCTCATGATATCCTGTGCGTATCAAGATAGGATCCGTCAGTTCTATATACATAGCATGAGTATTCAATATGGGATTAACAATCGGTTGAATTCATGGGCTTGTGGTACACTATAGAAGTAAATTCTAAGTGTTATTTAAAAGATTGCTAATAGAATCGTCGACGAGATTATACCTATAGAGATTTGAAGTTTGTATCTATATCTTTGGGATAATCCGGATACCTGCGACGGAAGGATTATACGTATGTGATGACCCCGACCTGTATGGTTCAGCGAGTTTATCCGTGGTTGTCATAATTTACGGGTGGGTAGATTATGGACAAGAGATTAGATTTCATGACAGATATGCCTGAATCTAGAGAGCTTCACTAATGAAACCTACTCGTAAAGTACTAGGGCAATATTTATAAATAATATTGATTATTTATAAATCGTTTAATAGTTAAACAAAAAATACATGCTTAAGGGTTTTTCCGGCCATTTTTTAGTTAATATGTATTTGAATTTAATACATGATTTTTTTTAAATACACATTAATTAATTTTCAAATAAAACATTTGACACATGTCATAAATATATGTTGAATTTTGATACATATGAGATGTATAAATTATTTCGGTAGTGACTAGAAATCACCTAATCTCGTATTTGACAAATTAGGACTAAAATGATCAAAATGATAACTTTCGGGGGCTCACAGCAATTACTTAAATTTATGGAAAAATAATTTTGGGTTATATTTTCATGTATATGAGATGTACGAATCATTTTGGTAGTGATTAGAAATCACCTAAACTTGTATTTGACAATTTAAGACCAAAATGATCAAAATATAAAATATTTGGGGCTTTCCGGTAATTAAGAAAAATCTAGAAAAATTTTCAGAATTCTTTTTATTATTATTATTAATTTTTTTTATGTATATGTGGTATACAAATTATTTTGGTTGTAATTGGAAATCACCTAAGCTTGTATTTGATATCTTAAGACTAAAATGATTAAAATGGAAAGTTTTGGGATTGCACGGTAATTTACTGAAATTCTATTTTTTTGGTTAAAAATTCTGTTTTTGAGTATTGAGTGATTAAAGTAAATAAGTTTATTTTAATTTGTAACATCTAGGAATTCGGAAACTCTTCCGGAAGGATTTTGTATTGCACATCGGGTCTCAAATGAGACTATATCGGAGAAAAAGAGTTTAAGTGTTGAAATATGTCTCGGAATATTTTAAAATAGATATTTGATGTATTGGAAATAGCGTGACATGAAAAAACCGCTTACGCTATTTATGTATATGATTTTATACGGTGAAAGTATCTTATTTCGGCTATAAAGATAGCAAATGAACTCCGATTGAGTTAATTCTTGAACCACCAGACTCATTTTTCCGAGACGAACAACTTTCGTGTTGAATACTTTTGAAAATCACATCAGAGGGGCTTCAAAATAGCGATTTTCAAAATTATCCTTCTAAGTATGGGCAATTTAGTAATTTTTGGAAGGATGGAACTATATATTACTGTTCATCTTAAAAAAACATGGAGGAAATACGAGAGAGAGAGTGGGAAGAAAGAGAAAGGAAGGTGTGGCCGGCGCACGGCCGGCCGGTCACCTCTGGCGGTGCGCGCCGACACCGCCGGCTTCGTCTCCACCAGGCCGGCCAGGTGGTGGCCGACGATTCCTCATTGGGCGGCCGGAGCGGTGAGAAAGATAAGGAGAAAGTCGCGGAAGTGGGTTTGTCGATTCTGGCTCCTCGCTTCATTTCACGACTCGAGCCACCAGCCAAATCAAATCTCTCGGAGAGTACTACAAGATGGCGGTGATAATTTTTCCGATCTATGCTCGGTTGCACGTAAAACGAGGGGAAGAAATTGTGTGAACTGTAATGTTGAATGAACAATAGCTCCAATCGGAATTCCGTCAATTCCAGCACGTTCGTGGGATCGTTTGGAGTCTGTATATGGCCTCGAAATCTTGGTATGAGCTCTCGGTAAGAAGTCACTAATTTCAAGTTTTCCGCTAAATATTCGGATGTTTCCTGTAGCTTCGTAGAGTAGCGTAATGATATAAATTGAATTGTTTGAGCATAAGTATATAGAATATGTGTATAGGGTGGAATCCGAGAGAAATCGGAGCGAATATGACCGATCCGATATGTAAAGTGAATTTTCGGTAAAGTCGGGTTCGCATGTATTTGTGCTTTGATGAACGTAATTAAGGATATAGGTTAATAATGATGATACGCTAGTATTTGAATAATTCCAGAAAGATTCGGAGGGCTTAGGTTCATGTCACAGCGTTTTCATAATTTTTTTCGAAGATTTTTCGGAAACATGTAATTTGCATATTTGAGCTACTGAATTGACATAGAACAATGTTTAATGATGTAATATAAGTATTGGATGTATTATGAATAATGGAACTGAAATCACTGAAAACAGATATAATTTGGGTTTTCTAGGAAAGTATGGGAGTTTATATTTTAAGTAAGTTTCTATGATTAACGACCTTAACTGCCCGTATTTTGTGTTATAGATAGGGAAAGAGAAAAGATAGCATGTGTTGGGGTTTTGGCGCGGGCGCAGCGGAAGCTCGCGGTTCGGGTGAAATCGTAATTTTAAAACCTTTTAAATTACCGAATAAATTATTCAATATCCAATATGAATAATTCATTCATATTTCACGTGAATATATTTATTCAATATCAAATAACGACATAAATAGTTAAGAAACATCGCGAAACTTTTATGAAAACGTTTTTCCGCAAAATGGCATAAAACATATTTTTGACCGAACTGGCCACCCAATGCACATGGGGGCTGCCCAGGTCAGCCCCAATAGTACTAGGGCAGTTCATGGGCTGCCCGAACAGGGACCAATTCACTGTTTGGGCAGCCGTCACCCGGTTGGCTCAAAAGTCACCCGGTAAAGCCGTTTTTCACCGTTTTTGCATATTTCAACTCCGAAATAGTTTCCGGCAATTGTTCCAATACCCAAAACACATCCAATACATTTATATAACATAATTTTCATCACCATAAAAACAGTTTTTCCAGATCTGATCCAGAAGGCAAAATTATCAATATTTCATGCTTTAATCTAGTTTTCTTAACATTAATCACATTAATCACAACACCAATCCAAGCCACCACCAATGAAGCAACCAAGAATAACTCTAGGCATTACAAGAGTGGTCATAACACTCTAGAATAGCAACATATCATCAAATGATCAAATTGAACTAATATTACAATAATATCATTCAATTCAACTTCACACATGCAATAAGCCTCCAAATCAATCCTCTAAATCAAAAAACCCCAATTTCTAAGAAGTAAAGAACCCTAGAACTATTCTACTAACTGAAGAATAAGAAACTAATTTTCTAAACTTAAGAATATTAATGATTACCTCTTAATCTTCAACTTTCCTTAAGATTTTTCTTGATTTCTTCACTTTCTTCTTTGTTTCATCAAACAAAAAATTTGAGAGTTTTTTAATGAAGGTGAATTTCGGCCAAGGTAAGGTTAGAAGAAGAAAAGAAAAATTTTCTCTTTAAATCTAGTAATAACCGACCTTGGAGGGGCATTTTTGTCCTTTTATTTTTATTAATCTAATTAATTAATAATAATCTTAATTTGACAAATCAAATTTGTACACTTAAAGCTTAATAAAATCGTGTCACTTGTAACTAATAATAATTAAACATATTGCATAACATTTATGTAATATAGATATTATTTAATTATTCAAATATTTAACATTTAAATATTTAAATAATTAATTAATATAATTGTTATCATATATGTATTTTTATTTACATAAAATAACAAATACATATATTAATGGCATGTGTCAAAATCTTATTTGACAATTAATTATTATGTATCAAATCAAATTTTGTATCAAATACAAATATACATTAATTATTAATTGACCAAAATCTCCTAAAGCATTTGTTTTCGTTCAACCGTTTAAACGACTCGAATTAACTCTTTTAATCCGGTGAAATATTATGAATAATCTGTATCATTCATAACGAGTTTCCCAAGTGCTCAACGAGTACACTTCATATTGTGGGACTCCTTAAGTTTAGGTTTATCCGTCACGAAATCCAATTTCGTGTCCATAATTCACCCACTCATGAATTATGACGATCCGAATAATTTTGTTAAACTATGCAAGTCGAGGTCATTGTATACGTATAATTCCTCCATCACAGGCTATCCATATTATACCTGGGATACATATAAGAACGTCAAATCTTTATGGTATAATATAGTCGACTTTCAAATTTACGATCTCTAAATAACACTCGGAACACGCTTCCGAAGTTATACCACAACCATAGATTTACTAGATCGCAAACACGTGTAGGATACATATGCCTTGTACACAGGACTGACAGATTGTATCTTAATACGCACTGGATATCATGAGAATCAGTCCACACCCAATAAACAAGTGGAGGTCTGATCTAAATAGATCGGTGACGTGACTGCCATCATACTGTGGAGGATAACTCATATATCCACTGTGGTATCTCAAGTCGAATGACTACTATGCTCGCTCAACTCGAGAAGATTCCTATTGATGTTGGTGTACCATCTATTAAGAAATCTTCAGTGAGTCGTTCAGTGTTTATCAAATAAACACCTACACGTCTATATGAGTCTCCCAAGACTAATGGTTCATTGGGATAAACCATCGGACCAAGTCACGATATACGACATGTACTGGTCTCAGTGGATTTTACTAACCGAACCGTGTTAGTAAATCTTGACCAGGAAATTTATTTAAGGATATGCAACTTATAGTGATGTTTCCCAATATCAATTACAATCTACGTTGTTTGCGTACTACATTGTAAATCTTGGGGTCTTTGTCTAATATACACGTATCACTAAATCAGATTTAGTTTCAATCTAATCATAATTAGATATCTAATCATAATTAGATATCTAATCATAATTATATCGAATATGTATATAAAAGACAAGAGGTGCTACTTTTCAATAAGTAATATTATGGAAAAAAGGCATTGTTCATATTTATGAATCAGACATAAATACGATCCGGATTGGCACTCTGAGCACCAACCCTAATAATTTCTCCCACTTGCTCTAGTGCCAATCCACGGTATCATATACACATCTCAATGTGTATCACATACTCATGGCCCTCAAGAGCTCACCTAGCACTCAATAGGTAGGCAATAGGAAGTAGGTCTATTATAAAAAATTGAGTTTGTCCAAAAAACCCAATCGTTTCCTTTATCATCATCATTCATATTTTTTAAAACCCAAGTTCTACATCTATATGACTCAAATGCGATATCAATATTGTGCTATAGCTATAAAGTTGTCTATGTATTTAAAGATCAAATCCAAAATACTATATAGACAACCATAAACACAATACTAATATCAAAACTTCTAATCTATTAGGTCACTATGTAACTTCATAAGTCAATACTTCATAAGTTACAACTAATTCTACTAATTTAGTAGAATCAACGGTGACACTCTCACTATATTTTTTCTGACTCTATATGACGTAGACCGTCTAATGTCATAATAAGACTCAAAACTAATTTGATCCTAATGGTTGCAGATTATATTCTCCATAAATAAGAAACTTGTTCTTAATATCTCAAAGATAACAAAGAACTTGTTTCAAGACACATCCTATGGTGTACAACGTATCAAAATAGCTTGTAACTATTACGATTAAATTGATATCTTTAATCGCACATAATAAAGTATTCATTATGCCATTATCCTATGATGCATAAGATTGACTAGACATTCTAATCAATTTCTCTTTCGACTAATGAATCATCTTTTACAAAAGATAAATACTATATACAAGAGACACACTAACTGTCACACAGATAGTCTTGTTGTGTCCTTTATTAGACCATATCTAATGCACGACTAATGGGAGTATCTCACAAGTCTTTTAGTGTTATATCGTATATGAAACTTAATATCAAATATAACAGAGACTACTTCCACTACTTTCACGGAGAAAAGAAGACTTAAGTAAACTTTTCACCTTATTAAAAATCTCTTTATTACATTAATAATGATAATGTCGTTAGGATATATAACACTATAAAGAAATTTGTACGCTCCCACTGACCCTACTATCACATATATCTCTAAACTTTGATAAAATCAGACAATCTGACTGTTATCAAAATTAGAAAACATAGATTTTTAGAAAGCTTATATGAGTCTACAATAGGCTCTATAAGTTAGTATATCAAACTCTAGGGCCATTATAGAATGAACTCTTCAAACAAAGAAACCATAAAAGATCTCTCATTCGAATAAACCATTCAGGAACGCCACTTTGCATTCTTTAGCCAAAATACATAGTTTTAATATCAACATTAACCGACAGATATTTAATTATTCAATTAGTGCGTCTAGAGACGAGTTTTCTCAAAATCTACAATAGATTACTGAGTATAACTTTTCTCACTGTCATACTATAAAGGTCAAACCTTTAATAGGCTCAATTTGCTTTTACTGTGCAAATAATTTTCACATTTTATGAACGATTCATAACGAAAGCTCAATCAAGTTCCGAAATTGATCGTAGTAAGCTATAAACAATCTTAGATCTATGGTTTAATGCTAACTTCCAAAATCGATATCAACTATCGCTCCCACTATAAGTTATAGGATAATTTTCTTCAATAAGAAAACAAACAGAACCATTAAGTATCAAATACTTCGTAAATAATTCTGACATCCTATTGGACTTATATGGAAGCTATTTAAGGGCTTTTTCATCTTATTAATTATGTAATTCCATTTATAGCTTATTACTCTCACAATTGACTTCGTTAAGTCAAGTCTTTTCTACAATGGTCAACATCTAATGTTACACACCAAGTAATAAAACAATTTTATTATTCGGGATCGTAGAAAATATATTCTATCAAATAGAATAAATGATAAACTTTTACTTGGACCTCCGAGGCGCAAGTATTTTCAATTATATAACCATTATACAAAAGAAAGATTCAAATCTCAAACCTTTTAAGATTCAAATTTTCTACCTATACATATTATATACGTAACTGTAGAAACTAATGGAACATAAATTAAAATGATGAATTAGTGTTACTAGAGCATATCCCCAATAGTATTGAAACTAATTCAGTAACACTCAATATCAAACGAATCAAATCATATAAGATTCGATTTCTCCATCTGACCAATTCCATCACGATGGAATCGTAGAAGAATCATATTGAGTAAGAATCACATTCATTAAATAACTTTAGAACAAATTGCCATAAATTCATATGTTTGATCGTATCAAACATCTTTGAACAATTCAAAGACTCACGATGAATTTTAAAATTATAGTTTTCAACACTTCAAATAGAATATCTTTAAGCCATTCAAAATATTCTATTCACGTTTCATCATAAACATATTGAAAGTTCTCGAACCATTCAAGACTTTCAATATATGTTCTTTTAGAAACATGCAACTAAGTCATGACAACTCATTAACTAACTTACAAAGTAAAGAAAACTATCCAAGGCAATTTATAATTCATTAAACTACATATATCCAATGTATCAGTTTAATAAATCTGTGGTCCAATGACGATCATTAGTTAAATGAGATTTAATCACATCCTGAATACAATATTCATTAAATGGATAAGGATATGTGGTGTGATCTTGTATCAGACCATCCTTTACTATATGGAATAAGCATCTAATGCTTATGTGATAAAATCTCATAAGGCATTGTTCTAAGTTATTTAGTTAACCGAATATTTTTCTTAATGTTTATCTCTTCATCAATGACACTACTAGTCATATTAAAATACGTAACAATTGTTTATAAAGAACAAGTAATTATCCAATAGTCACAAGTTCTGATATCAAATATCAAAACAATCATTAAATATTAATTTAAATAACTAGATGTGAGATCTGGTATCCAATACCTATAGTTGTCGTATTGTGAGAATTGATATTCTCTATACACAACTATAAGCTCTATAATTTGCCTTCAATTATTCACAATAATTGCAAATAATTGATTAGAAAATTGTGTCAAACACGTGACTTGTAAAAGTCACTAAAGCCAAGAAACGTCATTCTAAAATAAACAAATACCTAATAGAGTTTCTTAATGCAGTTAAGAATCTCGAGACATGAACTAATTCAGGTCAATTCTTACTGCAAAAGAAACTATCCTCTCTAGACTACTATATCCTAAAACATATATCTGTTTAGATTACTTATCGTGACTTAGTAACTAAGTCACTACCATTTTAATTTTCAAGAAAATTGGAACAACAGTTCCCGATGGTTTAGACTAATCTAACAATATCCAAGTCTGCTTACATTATAGAAGCTATTCTAGAAATACGCAACCATAAGTGAAGTTAGAAAACATATTCAAATAATATGCATGCAGTGGATTTAAAGTTTAATTCTATTAACAAAATAGAATAAAGGAAAACAAACAAGCGGCAATTTCCATAATATTACACACTACTTTACTTATGGATTGTTAACCCAGCAGTGTCTCCACTACTTTACGTAACACCGTAATCCCCAACGGAAAATGAAATTCAATAATTAAATTGAATTCCATAGTGAGAAGTGGACCACATGAATATATTTCGATTTACAGCTTTGGCACGATCTCGCCTACGTATATTCATTAGGTAGACAACTCATTGTCAATCACACTTACTGTGACTCCTGATTTTGGTCTTGGCTATTTCTCATTATGACAGCTTTGGCATGTTCACAAGGAGGCGTATCAAGGCTTCACTTGCCAATGACAAACTCAATCTTCTGATGTGTTGGTTTCTATGATTAGTCCCAAGATCAAAATGAATAATGAAACATGAATGAATAACGAAGAAAAATATAGCGGAAACATACTTACAACGATCGGTTTAGGATGTGATAAACAACAAAAAAATCATCCTCCAAGAGCTCCAAGATTCGGTCAAGAGAAAGGTAGAAGCTCCAAGCTTTTCCTTGAGTTTCCAAGCTCTTGTGTTGGTTTCCCTATCACCTCTTGATGATCCTTGAAGAGTGCTAGCCCTTGGTGAATATTGCAACAAAACTTCACACCTTTTCTTCACAAATTTTGGCAAAGAAATGAAGAAAAATGGAGAGGAAGAAACCGTCACAGTTTCGGTAATGGAGGGAGAGAGAAACTTGTGTATTTGATTTTCCAAATCAATTATATTTGTTTCAAAAAAAATAATAATTAATATACCAAACCTTGGTTGGTATTAGTCAATCAACATGCTTTAACCTTTTCAAGATTTGGAGTGTTTTACACTCTTCACCAACAACCTCACCTAAACACATCAAACTAGTGACATGTGATGTGATGGTTGATGTGACATGTGGACCCCACTCGATTCCGAATGCACGTGGGCCCGCAAACACTCCCGGCCTCGGGTTCGCTAATTCTCAATTAACGAACTTCCGTCGCGACGTAATTTAAATCCAATTTAATTAAATAATTATGCCTAGCAAAATTACTATTCACGTCGCTAACGAATTAATTCTAAATTAACTCGTTTGCCCGAATTAAAATCTAATTTTAATTCTGCGTCGAAATCTAATTCCGAATAATATATCAAATATATTATTTTAATGATCAATTCCAAATTAATCTTTCTCTCTCTTCAAATAGTACTTTATCCAAGATAAAGTCTCTCCGCAATTAATCCTAGATTAATTAAGCTTGAATCATACGTCATTGGTGAATCTTCGGGAAGCGACCCAAGAGATCCCTAGATATGTTGGCAGTAAAACGGTCGTCGGACTATCCGAACACATACATACCTCGTACAACGTTTTACCGATTTACGAGATAAGGTTGGCTTCTAGCAAAGCGCCATGCCTACCCAATTCTCCAGAAATATTCTTACTGGAATATACGATCTTTATCAGGCGTAGTATACCGTAGTATTATGTATTGTGATCCAGTATCTGATGTCACGTGCGAGGCCTGGGCTAGAATAGTGTATGCCCCGTACGAAGCACATATCGGATATCAAGCAACTATTCTCTTTGGATCGGATAATCATGACCTTGTCATATTATCCCGACGGTTGCAACACTATAGAGAACTAGTTCTGAATCCCTGCATGATCATCATCTCCATATATCTGAAGTGATACTTCCGTCTTGACATCACATCCAATACACTACGATTCTCGACAAACCCAGAAGAGGCGTACATAGAACCTGTTAAAGCCCTGGACGACCAAAACCAAAGTTTACCGATTGTCGTAACTACTAGCGATGCAAGTCTCAGGTTAAGACCAAATACACCTACCCTGAAGTGGACTCCCATAGACACATATACATACTACCAATGGGATTCCGCGGGGTCTATCCAGAGCGAAGCTGTTTTCCGTACCATCGGTAAAAACAAACCTTCTATCGCACTTGCATAAGTATCCTATACTTAAATATATGAGAACTATGGTTATGCCCTCACAACGCGCACAAGTACAATACTAGTCTATTCCACATTATCGATGTTCAATCTCGATAATACTACGACTAGGGATATTTAATGATTAAACCTTTATGGATTGATACTGTCTCATATCATCTCAATCCGGAACTAATCATATGGACTTTTACTATTATATATGAAAGTAAATAAATTACAAAACGGTTAAAAGGCAATTCATTACTACATAGTTAATTTTGTACAAACACACAATGTCTTTTACAAAATAGTGACGCTATGGGTCATAACTGTCCAACAATCTCCCACTTGGCCTATAGCAAGTCACTCAAGCATCTAATACCTGAACAATGTACATGTCGCTCAAACTTTGGGTGTGAAATAGCTTTCGTCAGCGGATCTGCCATGTTGTCATCTGATGCGATCTTCTCGACCTTAACATCGCCATGATGTATGATCTCACGAATCAGATGGAAACGTCGAAGAACATGCTTGGATCATTGATGAGACCGCGGTTCCTTAGCCTGCGCTATAGCTCCGTTATTGTCAATTACAATGGAACGGGCGCAGCTGCTAACGGAACTACTCCCAATCCAATTAGGAATTTTCGGATCCAAACTGCTTCTTTTGCTGCTTCAGCTGCAGCAATGTACTCCACTTCAGTTATTGAATCGGCAACAGTCTATTGTTTGAAAAATTCCGGCTCACTGCTCCGTTGTTCAAACAAAATATGTACCCGGATTGCGACTTGCAGTCGTCTTTGTCGGTTTGGAAACTTGCATCGGTATACCCAGTTACCTCAAGTTCTCCATCTGCATAGATTAAGAAAGCATCCTTAGTTCTTCTAAGATACTTTAGGATATTCTTAACCGCCATCCAGTGACCTTCACCTGGATCGGCCGGATAGTGACTACATATGCTCAAAGCATAGGAGACATCAGGTCGCGTACATATCATGGCACACATGATCGATCCGACTGCCGAGGCGAACGGTATTCGACTCATGTTGTCTCTCTCATCTTGAGTTTTAAGACACATGTCCTTAGATAGATAGACGTCATGTGACACTGGCAACAGTCCCCTCTTGGACTGATCCATGTTGAATCTCTTCAACACTTTGTCAATGTACGTGCTCTGGGAGAGTCCAAGCAGCTTTCTAGATCTATCCTTGTAGATCTTTATTCCCAGAATAAAGGCTGCTTCTCCCAGATCTTTTATGGAGAATTTCAATGAAAGCCAAGCTTTCACCGACGTTAGCATAGGAATGTCATTGCCTATTAGCAATACATCGTCAACATAAAGGACAATAAAAGTCAGTGCTCTCCCACTAACCTTCTTATATACTCAAGGATCATCTTCGTTTTGAATGAAATCATATTCTTTTATGATCTCATCAAAACGTTGGTTCCATAACCATGATGCTTGATTCAGTCCATAAATGGACCGATTTAACTTACAATCCTTGTTTGCAAGTATGGGCGAGATAAAACCGTCAGGCTATTACATATCAACATCCTCCGAAAGGTTTCCGTTAAGGAAAGCGGTTTTAACGTCCATCTGCCATATCTCGTAATCGAAATATGCAGCAATTGCAAGCATTATCCGTATGGATTTAATCATGGCAATAGGGGAGAAAGTTTCGTCGTAATCAACACCATGTTGTTGACGATATCCCTTCGCTACAAGCCTAGCTTTGTACGTTTGTACGTTGCCATCCATGTCGGTCTTTTTCTTGAAGACCCATTTGCATCCAATAGGTTTTACGCCTTCTGGTGCATCAACCAATGTCCAAACTTGGTTTGTTTACATGGAATCCATTTCGGACTTCATGGCCTCTTGCCATAAAGAGGAATCGATACCTTGTATCACTTCCTCATACATAGCTGGTTCGTTATCCTCAATGAGATTAATATCTACATGAGGTGAGATCAGAAACCCATACCTCTCAGGTTGTTTCCTGAATCTCTCCGACCTACGCGGTCCTTGTGTAATAGAAGATTGTGGTACAGTCTCATCCCGGATGGAATGTTCTTGTTCCGTTGAGGATTCTATGCCAGGAACAGTATCACTCCGATTTTCATCGAGTTCTACTTTCCTCCCACTAACCACTGCATTTAGGAATTCCTTCTCAAGGAAAATCGCATGTAGAGCAACAAATACTTTGTTCTCTCGTGGGTGATAGAAGTAATATCCTTTGGTTTCCCTAGGATATCCTACGAATAGGCATTTATCCGATTTGGGTTCAAGTTTGGTACCTTCCAAACGTTTGACGTATGCCCAGCATCCCCAAATCTTCAGGAATGAGAAACCCGGTTTCTTTCCTGTCCATATCTCATATGGTGTCTGTTGTACAGACTTTGACGGAACCGTATTCAAAATAAGAACTGCACTGTTTAATGCATACCCCCAAAAGGAAATAGGTAGCTCAGTGCGACTCATCATAGACCTAACCATGTCCAACAAAGTTCGGTTCTCCATTCGGACACACCGTTTAATTGCGGTGTTCCAGGAGGAGTCCACTGTGAAAGAATACCATATTCTTTCAAGTAATCTAGAAACTCATTGCTCAAGTATTCACCACCACGGTCCGACCATAATGTCTTTATACTCTTGCCGGTCTGTTTTTCAACTTCATGTCGAAACTCTTTGAATTTCTCAAAAGTTTCCGACTTGTGTCTCATCAGATACACATAACCATAACGTGATGCATCATCCGTAAAGGTTACGAAGTATTCGTATCCACCTCTAGCCTGGCTAGACATTGGCCCACATACGTCACTATAAACGAGGGCTAACAGTTCAGTGGCGTGCTCACCTTTACCGCTAAAAGGTGATTTAGGCATTTTGCCTAATAAGCAATATTCGCAGACGTCATATGAATTTGGATCAAATCCGTCCAAGTACCCACTCTTCGAAAGTGTGGATATGCGAGTCTTTTTTATGTGTCCCAGACGACAGTGCCACATATAAGTTTCATAGTCGTTACTCATTTTGAGCCTTTTGTTTTTATACTATATGTTGGAGATAGATTTATATTCAAAATATAAAGACAATTATTTGCAACAGCAGTGCAAATTTCTACATCATTTTTATATAAGTAACACCCAGTGTTTCGAAATACAAAAGTATACCCACATTGGGTTAACATAGATACAGAAATAATATTCCTAGTCAAACTAGGTACATAATAACAGTCATTAAGTTCAAGTACATGCCCCGAGGGCAGTTCCAAAACAAAAGTGCCAACAGCCAAAACGGCGACTGGTGCCCCATTTCCGACGCGTAGATCAATCTCCCCTAAGGCCAATTTCCTGCTATTCCGAAGATCCTGCACATCAGTACAGATATGAGTACCACAACCAGAATCAAAAATCCAATTTTTAAAATAAGAAGTAGTCATGTTTATTTCAATAACAAACATACCTGAGGCCGCTGTCTTGCCCGCCTTTATCTCCTTCTGGAGTGCCTTGTACTCGCGGCAGTCACGCTTCCAGTGACCCCGCTTGCCGCACTGGAGGTAAACATCCTGAGATTTGTCCTTAGGCTTCCCAGAAGCCTTTGATGATTTGGCCTTGCCCTTTATTTTATGCTTCTTCTTCCTCACACCTCCAGTCGCCTTGGGCCCAAACCTCGGTGTCTGAGATGTCGAAGCAAAGTGAGCCTCGCGCTTGTTGCCCTTAAGCATCTCCTTTTCAGCTCCCTTGAGAATTGATAACAACTCTCCAAGAGTATCATCAGTGTTCATCAGGTTATAGCTTATGATGAACTATTTCCAAGTGTCAGGGAGAGATTGCAAGATCATATCTATGGTAATCTCAACCTCTATGACTATCCCCATCTTAGCCAGCTTATCTATGTCAGCAATCATCTGTACCACATAGGACTCAACAGACATGCCTTCTGACATACGTGAACAGAAGAGCTTCTTCACTAACTCATATCTCTGCGACCTTCGGTTAGATCGGTGAAGATCGTGTAACCTCGCCAACATGTTATATGGATCCAAGTCCCTATTCTGTCGATGGAAATGTTGAGTTATAGCAGCAAGCATAATTGACTGAGTAGTTTCACAATCATCGTTGTGAGTCTTCCAAAGCTCCAGCTCAAGTAGCGTAAAGCTAAGTATCTGAATGAAATTGCAAATTCAATACTAGCCTCCCACTATTTTTCGGCGATCCTCTAACCCTTTGTCGAGTACTCGGGAAATCCAGTTTCCTAGTGGGCTAGGATCCCGTTAAATAACACACAACCTTGACTTTGGCCAACAAGCTGTATGATATTTAACTAGGTAGATCTCGAAGATCAATTGGATCCCATCCAATTCCTAGATCCGGTAGGTGGAAATCCAAGTCCGAAACATATATAATATGTATGTCAATATATCCAATATATTTTCCTAACCTTTTTCCTCTGAATCAACTAAGCCTTGGCTTTGGCACAACAAGCTTAATGATTCCAGTTAAGCAGGACCCATTGACATGGGAAGTTTCGTAATCAATGTCGATGGACAAGAAGTGATCTTGACTTTGGCCAACAAATCACGACTTGGACATGACACCGATATGGAACAAAAATCTCATGATTCAAACACATCCGCAATTGACAAAGGTTTTGACTTTGGCCAACAAACCAATGCCAACTTTGGATCTTGAGTAAGAATCACTCAACGGAAGGAAAAACGGTTAATATGATTTGAGGGGTTTTTGCGTAAATTGGCAACCAATTTATTATCTTTGTTAAGGTCTCATCATACACCCTTAAGCATGCTTCTAAAACATCATAAGGCGCGAAAAGTAAATTAATAACGATATGCGGATGGATATTTAAACAGATTGTTCCTAGAACAAATCGCTCACTTTCCTCTCCCTTGCTAGCACTATTCTACTTCTACCCAATTACATAATACAATAATAGAAACCTCATTAACATTGAGGGGAATTAGGTGAGAAGAGAATACAAAGAGATAATAAGAGATAAGGCTGGACACGCAGGTCCAATTTATAAATTCCAAATTTACAATAATTTCCAAAATTACCCTTTCCCTTCTAATATCCATCCGATATACGCTATTCATTCAAAACATCCATATATTCATTCATAGCATGCATTACAACCAATCTAATCCAATTAATTAGTCTTTAATTATGTGATCATCCAACTCGTTTGAGAATAAGTACTCAAAGTACGAATTCTTGAATTATATCGAACTACTCGTTAAATCTAATTTAAGTCGTATTCAATACTAATTCTATTATTTAATTCCAAATTAAATATTTACACTTTTTTAATGCGCTTTAACGACTTAAATTCCAAATATAATCTTATCGGGTCTCAAAGCCCAACTAACATCTAATGTTCGTTTAATTAAAGTCCGATGGGCTTTCAATTGATTTCATAAGGCATGGGCTTTGGTCAATACGGGTCAAACCCAATTACCAAGCTCAAGTAAGGAATCACCCTCATTTGCCATAAAACCAATATCAAGCCCATAAGGCCCAATTAAACGTTAAAGCCCATTTATTACATTTGGACTTAATGGAATGATTTAGGCCCAATTTGGATCCAATCCAATTGGCCTAAACCAACTTGGCCCCACCAAGCCCATTATGCCCAAATATAATAATTTCAAGCCCAATTTCAAAATTCAGCCTATTAACCAAATTTTAAAAATTCCAAATTTTATAACGTAGTTAATTAAAGTGTAATACATCAATTAATTAACTAAATCAATATTTCCAAAATACAATTTAACCAATTAATTATGTATCTAATTGTCCAATTATTGTCCAACAATTTTTGAATCAAAAATCAAGTCCTTACATGCTCTAAAGCTCTCGGCCAAAGTGAAGTTTTATGTCCGATTTCGTTTTTCAATCCGATCGAATTACAAATCGACATTTCCATTCGTTTCAACTCATCCAATGATCATCAAACAACAAAATTTTCCAAGAGCCTAGGGTAACATACACATTCGGCCAAGCCTAATGGTGGGGCAAATTTTGATCCAATCACAATTTGTTAAATTGATCTAATCACATCTCATTTCATCAACATACAAGCATACTCAACCATTTAAATTAATCAAATCATGCTCACATGGATTTTCCCCAAATTTTACCCTAATATATTCATGCTCATTTTAGGCTCAATGATACCATTGTTGGTTTCTATGATTAGTCCCAAGATCAAAATGAACAATGAAACATGAATGAATAAGAAGAAATATGGCGGAAACATACTTACAACGATCGGTTTAGGATGTGATAAACAACAAAAAAATCCTCCTCCAAGAGCTCGAAGATTCAGTCAGGAGAAATGTAGAAGCTCCAAGATTTTCCTTGAGTTTCCAAGCTCTTGTGTTGGTTTCCCTATCATCTCTTGATGATCCTTGAAGAGTGCTAGCCCTTGGTGAATATTGCAACAAAACTTCACACCTTTTTCTTCACAGATTTGGGCAAAGAAATGAAGAAAAATGGAGAGGAAGAAACTGTCACAGTTTCGGTAATTGGAGGGAGAGAGAAGCTTGTGTATTTGATTTTCCAAATCAATTATATTTGTTTCAAAAACAATAATAATTGATTTACCAAACCTTGGTTGGTATTAGTCAATCAACATGCTTTAACCTTTTCAAGATTTGTAGTGTTTTACACTTTTCACCAACAACCTCACCTAAACACATCAAACTAGTGACATGTGATGTGATGGTTGATGTGACATGTGGGCCCCACTCGATTCCGAATGCGAGTGGGCCCGCAAACACTCACGGGCTCGGGTTCACTAATTCCGAATTAACGAACTTCCGTCGCGACATAATTTAAATCCAATTTAATTAAATAATTATGCCTAGCAAAATTAATATTCACGTCGCTAACGAATTAATTCTAAATAAACTCGTTTGCCCGAATTAAAATCTAATTTTAATTCTGCGTCGAAATCTAATTCCGAATAATATATCAAATATATTATTTTAATGATTAATTCCAAATTAATCTTTCTCTCTCTTCAAATAGTACTTTATCCAAGATAAAGTCTCTCCGCAATTAATCCCAGATTAATTAAGCTTGAATCAGATGTCATTGGTGAATCTTCGGGAAGCTGACCGGCGTAAACACACATGTATAACGCAAGCGTACGTATCGTTCAAGTAGTATAAAAAGTATCGATCCCACGAGGACTTAATACCTAAGTTATTAATTTTATGAGGTTAAATGATTACTAGTATATAACAGGTTGTTTAATTGATTTGAAATGGCGACGATTCTAAATTTAAAGACAAGTAAATAAAATTGTTCGAAAGTAGATTTTAAGAAAATTCAATATTAAAAACTATCTAGGGTTGTGATTTCTTTGCAATATCATTTTAAAGATGAAGTAGTTATCTTATAGTTTGGTAAAATATTGATTTATTAACCTGGAACACTAAATTATGTAAAAGCCTCTTCCGATGGTCAATTACAAATACCTAGTATAATCCAATTGAACCATATGTCTATGTCAACCAAATTACCTAGATTCATTAAGATTAAATTCCAATTATGGCTACCCCCGCCCGACAGGTATATTCCTATCCTGTAAGGAAATTTATTAAAGGGTTATCTATCCTCAAGGAAGATCGTGGGCTATTGAGTCTGAGGTCTTAAACTTAAAATCCCTATGTCTAGTTCATTTTAAGTTTACCTAGTCAATTTAATTAATGGCCAGTTAATTAAAGAGCATTAAGATTAAGACTCAATAAATAAATCTTTATATTACCCAAATTATAATCTAACCCTTATAAACCGGTGATATTGGATTTCATCACAACCCTAGATAACTAACTTAGTTATGACACATAACTAGGGCTAGTAAAAACTTAAAAGTAAAAACCATAAAGTAACAGTGCTGAAAAGTAATTGCAGTAAAGTAAATACTGAAAGGTAAATTACAATAAAATAAATGCTAATGTAAAAGGAATTACTTTTACTACTACTAATTTAGATATCTCCCATAAAATAATATATAAACTTGTGATAATATTACCAACCGACCAATCTGGCGGTATCCTGATTAAGTCAAATTAAGTCCAACCAGCCATTAAGGCGGTAATATTTGTCCATAACCAGGCAAAAAGGCGGAACCAAAATAAAATTACCAACCGACCAATCTGGCGGTATCCTTGATTAGTCAGGTTTAAATCAGATTAAAATTAAATTACCAACCGACCAATATAGCGGTATCCTTTTTAAGTCAAATTTTAAATAGTGAATATATTATTTTTAAGGGAGATTAATTAAATAGCAATAGTAAAAGAATTACCTTTCACCCTAGCTGGGGAAGTTACCTCCTCATGATGAATAGTAAAAACTGTAAAAAGTAAGAAAGTAAATTACTATTATTACAAAACGTAATTAAAATTATTACAAAACTAAAAACTAAAAATTAAAACGAAACTTAGAGAGAGAAGAACTCCCTATTTACATCAAAGAAATGGGAGAGAATGGTACAACCAAATCTGAAATCTCGAGCTCAATTTATAGGCGCGGGTAAGCTTCTAGCGTCGCGACGCCAAGGGCTTTGGCGTCGCTACGCCAGAACAGTGAATCGTGGCATGTTCTCGGCTTGACACGTTGCGAGGTGGCTAAGAGGATAAGGCGACACGTGGCGAGACGGCTAAGAGCTCAATTATTATGCTGACGTGGCAAGGCGGCTGAGATCAATTGTCGGCACCGTAGGATTTCGACACGTGTCAAGGCGTGATTGGCAGATGATGACGTGGCATGTTGACTTGGTTGACCTTCTGACGTGGACGATGACGTGGCATGTCACGTGGAAAAGTTGACTCGTTGACCGATGATGTGGCGATGACATGGATGACACGTGGCACACGTGGAAATTATGAGTGTCGGCACCGTAGGATGATGACACGTGGCACGATGCACGTTAGCAGCTCGGTTGTGATGGTGACACTTGGCACGGCGTATTTTAGCAAAGTCAAACTTCTCAAATTCTGACCCATTGACCCGACGCATGTTAGCAGATTTGGTGCATGTTAGGCGTCGCGACGCTGATGACTTGGGCGTCGCGACGCGGACAATTTACCGAATGTCCTTTTTGCCAATTTTTCCTGTTTTGCTCCAAATCACCTCTAGAATGTCCTGAAACTTTATTTATCTACAAAATAACACAAAACACACATCAAAATATTCACATAACTCAAGAAACTATACAATATATTAGGTTAAATGAGTGGGAAATAGTGATAGATTTACCACTCATCACACCCCCAAACCTAACATTTTGCTAGTCCTCGAGCAAAAACATAAAATAACATAAATAAATTAACTAAGCCACTTTCGTAGGGATCACGGTTGCATTTAGCATTTGCAACAAGCCCTTAAACCCCTAGGTGTCCCTAGTGGACTAGTTGTAGTCTCGTGAGGGTTTACAGCAATGATACCTACAAACATTTTACAAAAGTAAAATGGTATTAAAACTAATGCACATAAAAGCAAAAAGACAAGCGAAAAGAGAATAAAGAAGTTAGTAACTAATCAGGTGAAACTTCTACTCCAAGTTACTAGTTGTTTTGTTTCATTCTAAATTACCAAATAAGTAAATTCTCCGATCATTTTTACCATTCTCATAAACACAGCCAACATAATATTAAACAACTCATTTTTGCCCACAGCAGTCATAAGTGCAGTTGATAAGAGAGTAATATGTTTGTCCTAAAGTTCTATCAGATTTCACACCTTTTTGTAGCAATGGAATAATTTTTTCTCATTTTTCTGATTTTTTTCTTTGATTTTTTCGTTTCTATTTTTTATTTATATACAATACCTTCTGTCTATGTAGCGAGCTTTGAGTCGGTGGTTCCCAAACCAGTTGGCTTTAGGGCACCAGGTGTTAAGACACCCCTACGGACTTAATTACTCAGACTTCAGATATATATATTTTTGCAGCATCTTTGATCCATGTAACGAGCTTTGGGCCAGTGACTCCCAAACCAGTTGGTTTTAGGGCACTAGGTGTTAAAACACCCTTACAGACTTAATAACTCGGATCTCAGATTTTTTTTTTTTTTACTCCATCACTCTTTGAGATGCTTCCTCCGATTAAACTAGAGCACTGAATATTACAAACTTTTCAATTTTAGCTCATGTCTGTATGTTTCCATGTTTGTTGATAATACCTGTCAACTGAGCATATGAATATTCATTTTAGTCCGTTTTATGGAGAATTCACAAATTAAATAATTAAAAATGAAATAAACAAAAATTAACTTGTTTCGAAAATAGGTTTGAGATACGTCTCAAGAGTGGAAACTCCTTACTCAGCTATCCTTTACCAATTTCACATTTTTAGTCAAAACACAAAAACGCAAAAAACACAAAATATTTTTGTAATTTTTGAAAATTTTCAAATTTTTTGTATTTTTCGAAAAATTTTGGACTAAAATAAAAAAAACATACAAACTAAAAACAAGGTACTAATGAACTAATTCCCCCCTCCCCCAAACTTAAATGAGACATTGTCCCCAATGTCTTAAACAGTAGAAGAAGAGTTTAGAAAATAATACCTGGTTAGCTGAAAATCTACAGGAAATTAAAAGTTAAGATCCAGATTAATCCGACGTCTCTTACCACGATCTTCCTCGGACCAATTTATCTTTGAAATGATAGGGTCAACTTTTGGTTCATAGGCTATGAGTTGGTCAATTAGATCTGGAGCAGTTCTGGCAGTAAATATGAGTTCTTTTAAAGGTTTTGATATGAACCCATTTCTCCGAGCATCATCAAGAAACACACAAAGAAAATCATAAAACCCATCAACGTTGTACAACCCAATTGGTTTCTGGTGTATGTTCAGGTTCGCCCAAGATAACACAATAAAAATTTCCTCCAATGTACCCAAGCTACCTGGCAAAGCAATAAAAGCATCAGCACGGTTAATCATTTCTACCAGTCATTCAGACATACCTGGCATGATTAATTCCTCCCCGTTTGATGGTTCAATAAGATTTGCCTCTGCCAAAGGTTTTGGGATGATTCCCAAAACGTGACTGCCTCCTTCCTGTACGGCCTTTGAAACGATCCCCATAAGTCCGATATTACCTCCACCATATATTAAGTGCATATTCCTTGCAGCTAAGACTCGACCCAATTCCTGTGCTGCTTCTATGTATTGTGGTTTAGTACCAACAGTACTACCGCAAAACACACAAATGTTTTCAACTCGTCTTCTTGAAGTGGCTTCCATTTTTTACTCTGGATGTCTTCAAAAGTGCAATGATGAGTTGAATTTATAGTACATGAAAAGGGTGAGTAAAAAAAATAGCACAAGTATCTTCCAGAGGACGATTAGTAGCGAAATAATATCGTGATAGTCAAAAAGGTATGGACCCTGTCAGAGAAAATAAAAGAAAACAACAAAACAAATCACAATTATTAGAAAAGACAAAGAGATATAATATGTACAAGAATTTACAGCTTGATTAACGTCTATGGGGCAGGGACAAGCTTCCCATCCAATTTTCTTATAATTGGCAAACAGGGTCTTTTTGAGTCAGATTCCCAAGACTTAACTGTTGTCTTTCTTTTTGAAATTGTGTATGTAATTTGCGAATGGCTATATGAACATATCCACTGGGATGCGTCTCAAGAGTCGAAGATATATCATCTAAAGACTCCTTACTCAAGCCATCTCTAATGAATTTAATTTTGTCTTCGCGATTATCAGACACCATTCCTAAAGAACGACAACGAGTATTGCAATTCCATCGTGCACATTTGTAACAAACATCCATTTGCTTAGCTCTACGTTTCTTTGCATAGGTGCTTCTTCCACAACCAGGCAGATGTGAAATAAAAGAGTCAGAAGACTCACCTACCAATCGGACTCGTGCTTCAATTACCCAACGAATATCATTAGGAACACCATGAATTGTTAGTAACCTCATCCATTCCAAGCGAGTTTTGTATACTTTTATCAAGATTTTTTAGGGAGAGAAGGAAATTGCTTGTGAAGATTTGCGAGAGCTTCTTCCATCTTGAAATGTCTTAATCTACAAAAACTAAACACACAAAATTAAATCACTCAAATCACAATATATACAAGATTTGCATGGGTTGCCTTCCTGCGAGCGCTAAGTTTAAAGTCGTCAGCTAGACGTGACTTCTTAAACGTTAGGCTGGATTGAAAGTGTGACACTTTTTTTTTGTCGCTCAAATGATTCTCCCCAGTAGTGCTTGACACGCTGACTGTTAACCTTGAATGTGTTGTTGGTATTGGGATCCAGTAACTCAACAGCTCCATATGGTAAAACCTGAGTGATCACAAATGGACCTGACCACCTAGATTTTAACTTTCCAAGGAAAAGTTTCAACCTCGAGTTGTACAACAACACCTGCTGCCTTGGTTCCAACTGTCTGTGCACTATTTTTCGGTCATGCCATTTTTTGGTCCTTTCCTTGTACAATTTGGCGTTCTCATAAGCCTGTAGACGAAACTCCTCCAATTCGTTGAGTTGGTGCAGTCTTTTCTCTCCTACAGCTTGTGAATCAAAATTCAACTTCTTCAGTGCCCAGTACGCCTTGTGCTCAAGCTCAACTGGTAGATGGCACGCTTTCCCAAACACCAATCGATATGGGGACATACCAATGGGTGTCTTGTAAGCTGCCCGGTAGGCCCATAATGCATCATCTAGTTTTGTTGATCAGTCCCTCCTTGTTGATCCAACGGTTCTTTCTAGGATTCTTTTGATCTCCCTGTTTGAAACCTCAACCTGTCCATTTGACTGTCGATGGTAAGCAGTGGCAACTTTGTGAGTAACTCTGTATTTGATAGGAGTGCATCGAAGTATCTGTTGCAGAAATGAGAGCCACCATCACTGATAATTGCCCGTGTTCCAAATCGAGTGAAAAATACTTTTTTCAGAATTTGATCACGACTTTTGAATCATTGGATGGCAGTGCAATTGCTTCGACCCATTTGGAGACGTAGTCTACAGCAACCATGATGTACAGATTTCCGAATGATGGAACAAAGGGTCCCATGAAATCAATACCCCATACATCAATATTTCCACTTCTAGAATGTTTTGCAATGGTCCTTCGTTTCTCCTGGAAATATTTCCCATTCTCTGGCACCTGTCACATTGAAAAGCAAAAAGATAAACATCTTTAAAAGAGTGGGCCAAAACAACCTGATTGTAGGACTTTGGCTGCAGTTTTGTTTCCGCTGAAGTGTCCGCCATATGGTGATGAATGACAGTGTTGTAAAACACTGTTGATTTCCTCCTGTGGAAACACATCGTCATAGAGAGTAGTTTATCAGCACACCGTTTGAACAAGTACGGTTCATCCCGACATAGTGTTTGACTTCTTTGAAGACTTCTTCCGTTGCTGAGTTGTCCATTCCAACGGCCATTTTCCTTTAACTGATGTTGGTGGAGGTATTTTTTTCAATTGTCTCGATCTTTGCTTTGTCTACCTCAATACCCTTGTGAGATCCGGTGTCCAAGAACAATGCCTATGCCAATGCACATGAAATGGCATTTCTCCCAGTTGAGTACCAGGTTTGTATCTTCCACCTTTGTAACACCTGTTCTAAATTTTGCAAACAATGGTCAAAAGAATCTCCAAACACAGAAAAATCATCCATAAAAACCTCCATACTCTGCTGCTCCAGCATGTTTGAGAATATGGCCATCATGCAACGCTGAAAATGGCGGGGGGGGCATTACATAATCCAAATGGCATCCATGCGAAAGCAAAAGTACAATGGAGACATGTAAATGTGGTTTTCTCCTGATCTTTGTGGGCTGGGGCGATGGCAATTTGATTGTACCCTGAATATCCGTCAAGAAAGCAATAGAATTCATGTCCGCCAATCTGTCTAACATCTGGTCAATGAATGGTAGCGGAAGGAAATGGTCATTCTCGTGGCTTTGTTCAGTTTCCTGTAGTCCATGCATACTCTCCATCCAGTCACTGTTCTTGTTGGAATTAGCTCATTCTTTTCATGGTAACCACAGTAATTCCTCCTTTCTTTGGTACACCACTGCATAGGACTCACCCAACTGCTGTCTGATGATGGGGTAAATGATGCCAGCATCTAACCATTTGATGATTTCTTTCTTCACGCTTCCTTCATGATTGGATTGAGTCTCCGTTGATGCTCCACTGTGGGTTTGTACTCATCATTCATTAAGATTTTGTGCATGCAAAATGATGGACTAATGCCTCGAATGTCTGCTATAGTCCAGCAAATGGCTTTCTTGTGCTCTCGTAACCTCTCAGCAACTTTTCTTCTTCCGCTCTAATGTTAGTGAAGAAGAATAATAACAGGTAATTCAGAAGAGTTTCCAAGAAATGCATACCTGAGATGGCTTGGAAGTAACTTCAGCTCTAACTGTGGTGGTTCTTCAATCGAAGGCTTGATTCGATCTTTCTTTGGTAGTTCAAAACTTTCAACTGGTGGTATTGCTTTGAATTAGAATGGTTTGTCAAGGTAGTTGATACTTTCAGGATTCAGCATCTAGCTCCTGTCAGTCATTTTGGTGATACAAGCTTCAAGTGTATCTGTGGGATTTGGCTCAGTATTTTGAACATACTTTCAACAATATCAACTCTGAAGCATTCTTCTTCTTTTCATCACTCGGGAATTTCATGGCTTTGAAACCTTAAAGGCCACTTCTTGGTCCTGTACTTTCATGGTCAGTTCTCATTTTGCACATCAATCACAGTTTTACCTGTAGCCAAGAATGGGTCTCCCAAGAATGATAGGTATTTCTTTGTCTTCTTCCATGTCAAGGATGATGAAATCTGCTGGGAGAATTAGTTTGTCTACTTTATTCACCACCAGTACATCTTCAACACAACACCTCTTGGAAATGCAAGTGTTTCGGTCAGCAAGTTGCAATGAAACTGAGGTAGGCATTGCTTCTCCAATCTGCAGTTTCCTGTAAGTAGAAAAAGGCATCAAGTTAACATTGGCTCCTAAATCACATAATGCCTTACCGATATAATGTTCTCCAATGGTGCATGGAACTGTGAAACTGCCAGGATCTTTCAACTTCGGGGGAAGTTTCCTCTGAATGATGGCGATGCATTCTTCTGTTAATGCTACTGTTTCGTAGTCTCCCAATCTCCGTTTCCGTGAAAGAATGTCTTTCATAAATTTGACATAACTGGGCATTTCTTCCAAGGCTTCTGCAATGGAATGTTGATGTGCAGCTTTTTGAAACCTCCAGGAATCGAGCAAACTGCTTGTCCAGTTTGTTTTTCTGAAGACGATGAGGAAAATTGGAGGTGGAGTGATCTGTTCTTTTTCCTTTGCTTCTTTTTTTTCCTCCATCTATTGTTCAGCTTCTTTGGAACTTCTTCTTGGGACATCTTGATTCCAACATCTTTGTTGCTGCATTGCTCCTTCCCTCGGTTCCTTGGATTGGGTTCTGTGTTGCTGGGAAGATTTGCTGGTGGTCTGTAACTCTGAGCATTGGCCAGTTGTCCGATTTGATTCTCCAGTGCTTTGATGGAAGCTGATTGGCTCTGAAAGATGGCATCATACTTTTTTAACTGAGCCAGCACTTCTGCTATTCCTGGTTCATTGCCTGCTCTGGCCTTTATTCTGTGCTGAAATCCAGGTGGTGGATAGTTCCGCTGTTGGCCTGAATTGTTGCTCCATGAAAATTAGGATGATTCCTCCACCCTGGGTTGCAGGTGTTGGAATATGGATTGTTCCCTGTCTGTTGAAATTGTTGACAAAATTCACGTTTCTTCAAGTTGGTTTGATTCTGGTGCTCCTCCATATGGTGAACTTGTGGATCCAGTGGTAAGAGTCTCCATGAATTTGCATATCTGATCTAGCTTGGTGTTGACTGCTGTATTGCTCCACTTTCATAAATTCCTGCAATTCTTTGGATCATGCTCCTTTCAGTTGGCCACAAGGAATTTTTGTTGGCCTTTCTTTCGATTAGTTCCAGGCTTGATCTTCTCCTTTTGCCATTAAAGCTCCTCCAGCAGCAGCATCTATTGTGTTTCTCATTATTCCAGAAAGTCCATTATAGAATGTTTGGACTTGAAGCCATTTTGGAATCTCATGGTGTGGACATTTCCGGAGTAATCTTTATACCTTTCCCAAGCTTCGTAGAGAGTTTCTGAGTCTTGTTGCACAAAGGATGTGATGTCATCCCTCAGTTTTCCGGTTCTAGCTGGTGGAAAGTATTTTGCAAGAAATTTGGTGGCTAAGATGTTCCATGTTGTGATAGAACCTGCTGATAATGAATGTAGCCAAGCTTTAGCTCTGTCCTTCAAGGAATATGGGAAACCACGCAGTCTCATTGCTTCTTCAGCTTCTCTGTTGTAATTGAAAGTGCCGCAAACTTCCAGGAAGTTGCTGATGTGGGCATTAGGATCTTCAGTTGCATTTCCTCCAAACTGAACTGACTGCTGAATCATCTGAATGCAAGTTTTGATATCACCTGCATTTGCTGGTAATGGGGGAAGTACAATACATGAAATGAGTCTGTCAACCACCGGAATGGTTCTGTCTCGAATAGGAATTGGTGGTGCAACCTCCAAAGGTTCAGGTTCCATGTTGACTAAAGCTTCTTGGCTTCTCGCCTTTCCCTTCTCAACTGTCTGATAGTTCTTTCAATTTCTGGGTCAAGCGGTCGGAGTTCAAAGCTTCTAGTTCGTCTCATGAAGTTTCGGAGAACCTGAACACAAGAAAACAAAAGCAATAAGTAAAAGAAATTAGATACAAGTAACGTATCTAACCCATAAACTAATAGTAAAAGATAAATAAGTCCCCGACAACGGCGCCAAAAACTTGACCGGCGTAAACACACACGTATAACGCAAGCGTACGTATCGTTCAAGTAGTATAAAAAGTATCGATCCACGAGGACTTCTACCTAAGTTATTAATTTTATGAGGTTAAATGATTACTAGTATATAACAGGTTGTTTAATTGATTTGAAATGGCGACGATTCTAAATTTAAAGACAAGTAAATAAAATTGTTCGAAAGTAGATTTTAAGAAAATCAATATTAAAAACTATCTAGGGTTGTGATTTCTTTGCATATCATTTTAAAGATGAAGTGGTTATCTTATAGTTGGGTAAAATATTGATTTATTAACCTGGAACACTAAATTATGTAAAAGCCTCTTCCGATGGTCAATTACAAATACCTAGTATAATCCAATTGAACCATATGTCTATGTCACCAAATTACCTAGATTCATTAATATTAAATTCCAATTATGGCTACCCCCGCCCGACAGGTATATTCCTATCCTGTAAGGAAATCTATTAAAGGGTTATCTATCCTCAAGGAAGATCGTGGCTATTGAGTCTGAGGTCTTAAACTTAAAATCCCTATGTCTAGTTCATTTTAAGTTTACCTAGTCAATTTAATTAATGGCTAGTTAATTAAAGAGCTTTAAGATTAAGACTCAATAAATAAATCTTTATATTACCCAAATTATAATCTAACCCTTATAAACCGGTGATATTGGATTTCATCATTCACACACCCTAGATAACTAACTTAGTTATGACACATAACTAGGGCTAGTAAAAACTTAAAAGTAAAAACCATAAAGTAACAGTGCTGAAAAGTAATTGCAGTAAAGTAAATACTGAAAGGTAAATTACAATAAAATAAATGCTAAGGTAAAAGGAATTACTTTTACTACTACTAATTTATATATCCCCATAAAATAATATATAAACTTGTGATAATATTACCAACTGACCAATCTGGCGGTATCCTGATTAGTCAAATTAAGTCCAACCAGCCATTAAGGCGGTAATATTTGTCCATAACCAGCCATAAATGCGGAACCAAAATAAAATTACCAACCGACCAATCTGGCGGTATCCTTGATTAGTTAGGTTTAAATCAGATTAAAATAATTACCAACCGACCAATATAGCGGTATCCTTTTTAAGTCAAATTTTAAATAGTGATATATTATTTTTAATGGAGATTAATCTAAATAGCAATAGTAAAGAATTACCTTTCACCCTAGCTGGGGAAGTTACCTCTCATGATGAATAGTAAAAACAAAAGTAAGAAAGTAAATTACTATTATTACAAAACGTAATTAAATTATTACAAAACTAAAAACTAAAAATTAAAACGAAACTTAGAGAGAGAAGAACTCCCTATTTACATCAAAGAAATGGGAGAGAATGGTACAAACAAATCTGAAATCTCGAGCTCAATTTATAGGCGCGGGTAAATTTCCAGCGTCGCGACGCCAAGGGCTTTGGCGTCGCTACGCCAGAACAGTGAATCGTGGCATGCTCTCGGCTTGACACGTTGCGAGGCGGCTAAGAGGATAAGGCGAGACGTGGCGAGGCGGCTAAGAGCTCAATTATTATGCTGACGTGGCACTGACGTGGCAAGGCGGCAGAGATCAATTTTCGGCACCGTAGGATTTCGACACGTGTCAAGGCGTGATTGGCAGATGATGACGTGGCATGTTGACTTGGTTGACCTTCTGACGTGGACGATGACGTGGCATGTCGCGTGGCAAAATTGACTCGTTGACCGATGACGTGGCGATGATATAGATGACACGTTGCACACATGGAAATTGTGAGTGTCGGCATCATAGGATGATGACACGTGGCACGGTGCACGTTAGCAGCTCGGCTGTGATGGTGACACGTGGCACAGTACATTTTAGCAAAGTCAAGCTTCTCAAATTCTGACCCGTTGACCCGGCGCATGTTAGCAGATCTGGTGCACGTTAGGCGTCGCGACGCTGATGACTTGGGCGTCGCGACGCGGACAATTTACCGAAATGCCCTTTTTGCCAATTTTTCATGTTTTGCTCCAAATCACCTCCAGAAGTGTCCTGAAACTTTATTTATCTACAAAATAACACAAAAACACATCAAAATATTCACATAACTCAAGAAACTATACAATATATTAGGTTAAATGAGTGGGAAATAGTGATAGATTTACCACTCATCAGAAGCGACCCAAGAGATCCCTGGATATGTTGGCAATAAATACGGTCGTCAGACTATCCGAACACGTACGTACCTCGTACTACATTTTTATCGATTTACGAGACAAGGTTGGCTTCTAGCAAGGCGCCATGCCTACCCAATTCTCCAGAAATATTCTTACTGGAATATTCGATCTTTATCATGCGTACTATACCGTAGTATTGTGTATTCCGATCCAGTATCTGATATCAAATGCGAGGCCTGGGGCTGGAATAGTATATGCCCCGTACGTAGCACATATCGGATATCAAGCAACTAGTCTATTTGGATCGGATAATCATGACCTTGTCATATTATCCCGATTTGTAACACTATATGTAACCAGTTCTGAATCTCTGCATGATCATCATCTCCATATGTCTGAAGTGATACTTCCGTCTTGACATCACATCCAATACACTACGATTCTCGACAAACCCAGAAGAGGCGTACACAGAACCTGTTAAAGCCCTGGACGACCAAAACCAAAGTTTATCGATTTTCGTAAGTACTAGCGATGCAAGTCTCAGGTTAAGACCAAATACACCTACCCTGAAGCGGACTCCCATAGACACATATACATACTACCAATGGGATTCGCGGGGGTCTATCCAGAGTGAAGCTGTTTTCCGTACCATCGGTAAAACACAACCACCTATCGCATTTGCATAAGTATCCTATACTTAAATATATGAGAACTATGCCGTTATACCCTCACAACGCGCACAAGTGCACTACTAGTCTATTCCGCATTATCGATGTCCAATCTCGATAATACTACGACTAGGGATATTTAATGATTAAACCTTTATGGATTGATACTGTCTCATATCATCTTAATCCTGAACTAATCATATGGACTTTTACCATTTATATATGAAAGTAAATAAATTACAAAACGGTAAAAGGCAATTTCATTACTACATAGTTAATTTTGTAAAAACACACAGTGTCTTTTACAAAACAGTGACGCTATGGGTCATAACTGTCCAACATGATGTAGTCCTGACAGCTTTGGCACGTTCAGGATTTCCACTTTCACTTGAATTTGTCTAGTATCAAACATACATCCAGAATGGATAAAATTCTATCACTACAACACCCTCACTGCTTTGGCACTTTCTCGGATGCAGTCATAGAAAGATACCCATAAACTGTATTGACAAGACGGACCAAGAAATATGCATCCAATACATGTCACTTTACTGCCTTATTTAAGTGGGGATATTCCTCAATAAAGCATTGCTCTACATCAAATGTAGAATATAATCTAAATCAATATCTAAACAGTTCAATTCTACCTTAGAAAACATAACTTAACTTAACTGTTAAATTTCAGTTACGTTTCCTGTTAGCGTAAAACTAAAAGTCAAGAAACATCTAAATTACATGCATGTTAAAACATCAAAATTGGATTATATATCATTTATCAAGGATGAAAAATATAATGGATGAAGGATCGGACCTGCTCTGATACCATTTTTGTTGGGGTTTTTTGGCGCGGGCGCAACAGAAGCTCGCGGTTCGGGTGAAATCGTTATTTTAAAACCTTTTAAATTACCGAATAAATTATTCAATATCCAATATGAATAATTCAATCATATTTCACCTAAAAATATTTATTTGATATCAAATAACGACATAAATAGTTAAGAAACATCGCAAAACTTTTACGAAAATATTTTTCGTAAAATAGCATAAAACACATTTTTGACCGAACCGACCACCCAATGCACATGGGGGCTGCCCAGGTCAGCCCTAACAGTACTAGGGCAGTTCATGGGCTACCTGAATAGTGACCAATTCACTGTTTGGGAAGCTGTCATCCGGTTGGCTCAAAAGTCACCCGATAACGCCGTTTTTCACCGTTTTCACATATTTCAACTTCGAAACAGTTTCCGGCTATTGTTCCAATACCCAAAACACATCCAATACATTTATATGACATAATTTTCTTCACCATAAAAACTGTTTTTCCAGATCTGATCCAGAAGGCAAAATTATCAATATTTCATGCTTTAATCCAATTTTCTTAACATTAATCACATTAATCAAAACGCCAATCCAAGCCACCACCAATGAATCACCCAAGAAAAATTTTAGGCATTACAAGAGTGGTCATAATACTCTAGAATGGAAACATATCATCAAATGATCAAATTGAACTAATATTATAATAATATCATTCAATTCAATTTCACACATGCAATAAGCCTCCAAATCCATCCTCTAAATCAAAAAGCCCCAATTTCTAAGAAGTAAAGAACCCTAGAACTATTCTAGTAACTCAAGAACAAGAAACTAATTTTTAAAACTTAAGAATATTAAAGATTACCTATTAATCTTCAACTTTCCTTAAGCTTTTTTCTTGATTTCTTCATTTTCTTCTTTGTTTCATCAAACAAAAAATTTGAGAGCTTTTTAATGGAGGTGAATTTCGGCCAAGGTAAGGTTAGAAGAAGAAAAGAAATTTTTTCTCTTTAAATCTAGTAATAACCCTCTTGGAGTGGCATTTTTGTCATTTGTTTTGATTAATCTAATTAATTAATAATAAGCTTAATTTGACAAATCAAATTTTTACACTTAAAGCTTAATAAAATCATGACACTTGTAACTAATAATAATTAAACATATTTCATAACATTTATGTAATATAGATATTATTTAATTATTCAAATATTTAAATAATTAATTAATATAATTTTTATCATATATGTATTTTTATTTACATTAAATAACAAATACATATATTAATGGCATGTGTCAAAATCTTATTTGATAATTAATTAATATGTATTAAATAAAATTTTGTATCAAATACAAATACACATTAATTATTAATTGACCAAAATCTCCTAAAGCCTATGTTTTCGTTTAACCGTTTAAACGACTCAAATTAACTCATTTAATCCAGTGAAGTATTATGAATAATATGTATCATTCATAACGAGTTGCCCAAGTGCTCAACGAGTATACTTGATATTGTAGGACTCTCTAAGTTTAGGTTTATCCGTCACGAAATCCAATTTCGTGTCCATAATTCACCCACTCATGAATTATGACGACCACAGATAATCTTGCTAAACTATGCAAGTCGAGGTCATTGTTTACGTATAATCCCTCCGTCACAGGATATCCATATTATACCTGGGATATAGATAAGAACGTCAAATCCTTATGGTATGATATAGTCGACTTTCAAATTTACGATCTCTAAATAACAATGGGAACTCTTCTGAAGTTATACCATGACCATGAATTTACTAGATCGCAAACACGTGTAGGATACCTATGTCCTGCACACAGAACTGACGGATTCTATCTTGATACGCATTGGATATCATGAGCATCAGTCTACACCCAACGAACAGGCGAAAGTCTGATCTAAATAGATCGGTGACTTGAATGCCATCAAATAAAGTTGTATATTCTCAAATAAAGTTCCCGGTTAAGATTTACTAACACGGGTCGGTTAGTTAAATCCGTTGGGACCAGTACATGTCATATATCGAGACTTAGTCCGATGAATTATCCCAATGAACCATGAGACTCGTATAGATATGTATGTGTTTATTTGGATAAACACTGAATGACTGACCGAAGATTCTTAATAAATAGTACACCGACGTTAATAAGAATCTTCTCTAGTTGAGTAGCATAGTGATCCTTTGACTTGAGATACCAATGTGGATATATGAAATATCCTTCACACTTTGATGGTAGTCACGTCACCGATCTATTTAGATCAGACATCCGTCTGTTCATTGGGTGTGGACTGATTCTCATGATATCATGTGCATATCAAGATAGGATCCATCAATTATGTGTACAGAGCATAAATATTCAATATGAGATTATCAATCGGTTAAATCCATGGGCCTGTGGTACACTATATAAGTAAGTTCTAAGAGTTATTTAAAAGATTTCTATTAGAATCGTTGACGGGATTATTCATATAGAGATTTGACGTTTTTATCTATAGCTCTAGGATAATCCAGATACCTGTGATGAAAAGATTATATGTATGCGATGACTTCGACCTGTATGGTTCAGCGAGTTTACCTGTGGTCGTCATAATTTATGGATAGGTAGATTATGGACACGAAATTGGATTTCATGACGGATATGCCAGAATCTAGAGAGTCTCATTAATGAAACATACTCATAGTGCACTAGGGCAATATTTATAAATAATATTGATTATTTATAAATCGTTTAACAGTTAAACGAAAAGATACATGTTTAAGGGTTTTTCCGGCCATTTTTTAGTTAATGTGTATTTGGATTTAATACATGATTTATTAAATACACATTAATTAATTTTCAAATAAAGTATTTGACACATGTCATTAATATATGTATTGTGAAATATTTAAAGTAAATATGATACATATATTTAGATATTTGTATTAAGTAATTATCTAATTATTTAATTGTTAAATAATTAGAATAATTAAATACATTTATCTATATCATGATTATGGTTGGACTTGGCTAAGGGTAATTGGTTACACTTGTTATTTAATTTAAAGAAGAAGAAGTCAATTTGAATTTTACTTACTTTTAATTGTTAAAAAATTATAAAATTTTGGTTTCCCGTTTTTGCCCCCATTCGGCCACTTACCCTAAGTATATAAGGGTTTCATTTTTCATTTACTTCAGGTTTCTAAGCTTTCAAAACACAAAAAGACATAAGAGACTTGAGAAGAAAAGAGAAGAAACCAAGAAAGAAGTGAAGAAAACTTGCAAATTAGTAAGTAATTTCAACTTTTCTTTCGAAGGAAAAATATTTCTTTTATTTTTGGCTACAACATATATTATTCAATTGTTTCTCTACTCTTTTTTTTTGTTATGAAGTTTGGAAGCTTGAATGAAAGATGTATGCATGTATATAAACAAAGTTTACTTAATAATGGTTAATAAGCACACTTTTGGTCATTAGATGACTTGGTGGCCATTTTAGAGTTGTTAGGCCACTCAATGATGACCTATAATTATTCTTGAGTTGTTTCAAAGTGGTGAGACTTGTTTGGTGTTGTAGAGATTTGATTAAAGTGTTTGATTGTGTTAATTTTGGTTAATTTGATTAATTGAAAAATTATGGTTTCTAACTTAAACCAAAATTGTGGCTTTTCATATATATGTTGTATTTTGATACATATGAGATGTATAAATTATTTTGGTAGTGATTGGGAATCACTTAGTCTTGTATTTGATAAATTAGAAGCAAAATAATCAAAATGACAACTTTTGGGGGCTCACGACAACTTTGGAAAATATTTTCTGGGTTATATTTTCATGTATATGAGATTACAAATCATTTTGGTAGTGATTGGAAATCACCTAAACTTATATTTGACAATTTAAACCAAAATGATCAAAATATAAAATATTTGGGGCTTTCCAGTAATTATGAAAAATCTGAATTTTTTTTCAGAATTCTATTTTTTATGTATATGTGTTATACAAATCATTTTGGTTGTGATTACAAATCACCTAAGCTTGTATTTGACAACTTAAGACTAAAATGATTAAAATGGAAAGTTTTAGAGTTGCACGGTAATTTACTGAAATTCTATTTTTTGGGTTAAAAATTCTATTTTTAAGTATTTAGTGATTAAAATAAATAAATTTATTTTAATTACCCAAGAAAAATTAAAGAAAGTGGAAAATTTGATTTTCCTCGCATTCCACTGTCTAACCCGAACATACCGCCCAAAACCCCAACAAAATTGGTATCAGAACGAGTCTGATTCTTGGCCCATGATATGATTAGCCCTTTAAAATTTGATATTTAGTCTATTCTTTACTTGATGCATGCATATGTTATTTAATTTGATTAAATAAAGGTGTTTGACACTTTGTGGAAAATCCCTATTTAATATGGTTTTAAAGTAACTTGTATTAGGAATACTTGTTTCTTGGTCCGCCTTGTCAGTACGGATGTGAATGTTTTCTTGATGTTGTAGCTGTATCATGCCAAAACTGTGCAGTTATGGCTGATGGTAGTTCATTTGCGCCGGTAGAACTTATATGATTAGAGACATTTTTAAGTGAAAGTGAAAATCTTGAACGTGCCAAAGCTGTCAGTACTTTCCACCAGCCAGAACTGGAAAGCTAAGGAATGGCATCACATCCTTTGTACAACAAGATTCAGAAACTCTCTACGAAGCTTGGGAAAGGTACAAAGATTTGCTCCAGAAATGTCCTCACCATGAGATTCCAAAATGGCTTCAAGTCCAAACCTTCTATAATGGACTTTCTGGACTGATGAGAACCACAATCGATGCTACTGCTGGAGGAGCTTTAATGGCAAAAGGAGAAGATCAAGCCTGGGACCTAATCGAAGAAATGGCCAACAACAATTCCTTGTGGCCAACAGAAAGGAGCATGATCCAAAGAATTGCAAGAATTTACGAAAGTGGAGCCAATACAGCAGTCAACGCGAAGCTGGATCAGATATGCAAATTCATGGAGACTCTTACCACTGGATCCACAAGTTCACCATATGGAGGAGCACCAGAGCCGAACCAACTTGAAGAAACAGTGAATTATGTCAACAATTTCAACAGACATGGGAACAATCCATATTCCAACACTTACAACTCATGGTGGAGGAATCATCCCAATTTCTCATGGAGTAACAATTCAGGGCAAAAGAACTATCCACCACCAGGATTCCAACAGCAAAACCAGGAGTTTGAAAAAGAACCAGAAATGAAAGAATGGATTGCAGAGATGTTCAAAAATTAACAAGCAGAATATAATGCTATCTTTCAGAGCCAATCAGCTTCCATCAAAGCACTCGAGAATCAAATTGGACAACTCGCCAATGCTCAAAGTTACAGACCACCAGGAAACATGTTGGTTTCTATTATTAGTCCCAAGATCATGATGAACAAAGAAATGTGAATGAATAACGAAGAAGTATGGCGGAAACATACTTACATCGATCGGTTTTGGATGCGTCAAACAACAAAAAATTTTCCCTCCAAGCAGTCCAAGATTCGGCCAAGGCAGTCCACAATGCTCCAAGCTTTGTTTTGTCTTTCCAAGCTCTTGAATAGGTTTCCCTAATCACCTTGTATGATCCCTTGAAGAGTGCTAGCCCTTAGTGAATTTTTGCAACAAAGATTCACACTTTTGGCTAAGAAATGAAGAAAATTGGGAGAGAAAATGGCTTCACAGGTCACGACAATTTTGGAGAGAGAGGAAGTTATGTGTTTGATTTACAAAATCAATTAAATTTGTTTCAAAAACAATAATAATTGATATACCAAACCTTGGTTGGTAAAAGTCAATCAACATACTTTAACTTGGAGTGTTTTACACTCTTCACCAACAACCATACCTAAACACATCAAAGTAAAGTATAAAATGACATGTGATGTGATGGTTGATGTGACATGTGGGCCCTACTCGATTCCGAATGTGAGTGGCCCGCAAACACTCTCGGGCTCGGGTTCGCTAATTTCGAATTAACGAACTTCCATCACGACGTAATTTAAATCGAATTTAATTAAATAATTATGCCTAGCAAAATTACTATTCACATCGCTAACGAATTAATTCTAAATTAACTCGTTTGCCCGAATTAAAATCTAATTTTAATTCCGCGTCGAAATCTAATTCCGAATAATATATCGAATATATTATTTTAATGATTAATTCCAAATTAATCTTTCTCTTTCTTCAAATAGTAATTTATCCAAGATAAAGTCTCTCCGCAATTAATCCCAGATTAATTTAGTTCGAATCATACGTCATCGGTGAATCTTCGGGAAACGACCCAAGAGATCCCTGGATATGTTGGCAGTAAATCTGGTCGTCAGACCATCTGAACACGTACGTACCTCGTACTACGCTTTTACCGATTTACGAGACAAGGTTGGCTTCTAGCAAAGCGCCATGCCTACCCAATTCTCCAGAAATATTCTTATTGGAATATACGATCTTTATCAGGCGTAGTATACCGTAGTATTTTGTATTGCGATCCAGTATCGGATATCACGTGCAAGGCCTGGGGCTGGAATAGTGTCTACCCCGTACGAAACACATATCGGATATCAAGCAACTAGTCTATTTGAATCGGATAATCATGACCTTGTCATATTATCCCGATAGTTGCAACACAATAGAAAACCAGTTCTGAATCCCTGCTTGATCATCATCTCCTTATGTCTGAAGTGAAACTTTCGTCTTGACATCACATCCAATACACTACGATTCTCAATAAACCTAGAAGAGGTGTACACATAACCTGTTAAAGCCCTGGATGACAAAAACCAAAGTTTACCGATTGTCGCAAGTACTAGCGATGCAAGTCTCAGGTTAAGACCAAATACACCTACCCTGAAGCGGACTCCCATAGACACATATACATACTACCAATGGGATTCCGCGTGGTCTATCCAGAGCGAAGCTGTTTTTCATACAATCGGTAAAACACAACCTCCTATCGCACTTGCATAAGTATCATATACTTAAATATATGAGAACTATGCCGTTATGCCCTCACAACGCACACAAGTGCAATACTAGTCTATTCCGCATTATCGATGTCCAATCTCAATAACACTACGACTAGGGATATTTAATGATTAAACCTTTATGGATTGATACTGTCTCATATCATCTCAATCCGGAACTAATCATATGGAATTTTACCATTTATATATGAAAGTAAATAAATTACAAAATGGTAAAAGGAAATTTCATTACTACATAGTAAATTTTGTACAAAAACACAATGTCTTTTACAAACAGTGACGCTATGGGTCATAACTGTCCAACAATCTCCCACTTGGCCTATAGTCAGTCACTCATGCATCTAATACCTGAACTATGTACATGTCGCTCAAACTTTTGCTGAGGAATAGCTTTCGTTAGCGGATCTGCCATGTTGTCATCTGATGCGACCTTCTCGACCTTCACATCGCCACGATGTATGATCTCACGTATCAGATGGAAACGTCAAAGAACATGCTTGGATCGTTGATGAGACCGCAGTTCCTTAACCTGCGCTATAGCTCCGTTTTTGTCACAATACAATGGAACGGGCTCAGCTGCTAACGGAACTACTCCTAATCCAATTAGGAATTTTCGGATCCAAACTGCTTCCTTTGCTGCTTCAGCCACAGCAATGTACTCCGCTTCTGTTGTTGAATCGGCAACATTTTCTTGCTTGGAAGATTTCCAGCTCACTCCTCCGTTATTCAAATAAAATATGTACCCAGATTGTGACTTGCAGTCGTCTTTGTCGGTTTGGAAACTTGCATCGGTATACCCAGTTACCTCAAGTTCTCCATCTCCATAGATTAAGAAAGCACCCTTAGTTCTTCTAAGATACTTTAGGATATTCTTAACTGCCATCCAGTGACCTTCACCTGGATCGGCCTGATAGAGACTACACATGCTCAAAGCATATGAGACATCAGGTCGCGTACATATCATGGCATACAAGATCGATCCGACTGCCGAGGCGAACGGTATCCGAATCATGTTGTCTCTCTCATCTTGAGTTTTAGGACACATGTCCTTAGATAGATAGACGCCATGTGACACTGGCAACAGTCCTCTCTTGGACCGATCCATGTTGAATCTCTTCAACACTTTGTCAATGTACGTGCTCTGGGAGAGTCCAAGCAGCTTTCTAGATCTATCCCGGTAGATCTTTATTCCCAGAATAAAGGCTGCTTCTCCCAGATCTTTCATGGAGAATTTCAATGAAAGCCAAGCTTTCACTGACGTTAGCATTGGAATGTCATTGCCTATAAGCAATACATCGTCAACATAAAGGACAATAAAATTCAGTGCTCTCCCACTAACCTTCTTGTATACACAAGGATCATCTTCGTTTTGAATGAAATCATATTCTTTTATGATCTCATCAAAACGTTGGTTCCATGACCGCGATGCTTGCTTCAGTCCATAAATGGACCGATTTAACTTACAAACCTTGTTTGCAAGTCTAGGCACGATAAAACCGTCAGGCTGTTGCATATAAACATCCTCCAAAAGGTTTCCGTTAAGGAAAGCAGTTTTAACGTCCATCTGCCATATCTCGTAATCGAAATATGCAGCAATTGCAAGCATTATCCGAATGGATTTAATCATGGAAACGGGTGAGAAAGTTTCATCGTAATCGATACCATGTCGTTGACGATACCCCTTTGCTACAAGCCTAGCTTGTGCGTTTGTACGTTCCCGTCCATGTCGGTCTTATTCTTGAAGACCCATTTGCATCCAAAAGGCTTTACGCCTTCTGGTGCATCAACCAGTGTCCAAACTTGGTTGGTGTACATGGAATCCATTTCAGACTTTATGTCCTCTTGCCATAAAGTGGAATAAATATCTTGTATCGCTTCCTCATACGTAATGTCCATGAGGAGTCAACTGTGAAAGTATACCATATTCTTTCAAGTAATCTAGAAACTCATTGCTCAAGTATTCGCCACCACGGTCCGACCGTAGTGTCTTTATACTCTTGCCGGTCTGTTTTTCAACTTCGTGTCGAAACTCTTTAAATTTCTCAAAAGTTTCCGACTTGTGTCTCATAAGATACACATAACCATAACGAGATGCATCATCCGTAAAGGTTACGAAATATTCGTATCCACCTCTAGCCTAGCTAGACATAGGCCCACAAACGTCACTATGAACAAGGGCTAACAGTTCGGTGGCGCGTTCACCTTTACCGCTAAAAGGTGATTTAGACATTTTGCCTAATAAGCAAGATTCGCAGACGTCATATAAATTTGGATCAAATCCGTCCAAGTACCCACTCTTCGAAAGTGTGGATATGGGAGTCTTGTTTATGTGTCCCAGACGACAGTGCCACATATAAGTTTCATCTTTATTACTCATTTAAGCCTTTTGTTTGTTATATTATATGTCTGAGATTGATTTATATTCAAAATATAAAGACCATTATTTGAAACAGCAGTGTAAATTTCTACATCATTTTTATATACAAAACACCCGGTGTTCCTGAATTCAAAAGTATACCCACATTGGGTTAACATAGATACAGAAATAATAATCCTAGTCAAACTAGGTACATAATAACAGTCATTAAGTTCAAGTACATGCCCCAAGGGCAGTTCTAAAACAAAAGTGCCAACGGCCAAAACGGCGACCGGTGCCCCATTTCCGACGCGTAGATCAATCTCCCATGAGGCTAGTCTCCTGCTAATCCGCAGATCCTGCACATCAGTACATATGTGAGTACCACAACCAGAATTAAAAATCCAATTTTTAAAACTAGAAGTAGTCATGATTATTTCAATAACAAACATACCTGAAGCCGGTGCCTTGCCCGCCTTAATCTCCTTCTAGAGCGCCTTGTACTCGCGGCAGTCACGCTTCCAGTGACCCCGCTTGCCGCACTGGAGGCAAACATCCCGAGATTTGTCCTTAGGCTTCCCAGAAGCCTTTGACGATTTGGCATTGCATTTTCTTTTATGCTTCTTCTTCTTTACACCTCCAGTAGCCTTAGGCCCAGCCCTCGGTGTCTGAGATGTCGAAGCAAAGTGCTCCTCGCGCTTGTTGCCCTTAAGCATCTCCTTTTCAGCTTCCTTGAGAATTGACAACAACTTTCCAAGAGTATCATCAGTGTTCATCAGGTTATAGCTTATGATGAACTATTTCCAAGTGTCAGGGAGAGATTGCAAGATCATATCTATGGTAATCTCAACCTCTATGACTATCCCCATCTTAGCCAGCTTATCTATGTCAGCAATCATCTGTACCACATAGGACTCAACAGACATGCCTTCTGACATACGTGAACAGAAGAGCTTCTTCACTAACTCATATCTCTGCGACCTTCGATTAGATCGGTGAAGATCATGCAACCTCGCCAACATGTTATAGGGATCCAAGTCCCTATTCTGTCGACGGAAATGTTGAGTTATAGCAGCAAGCATAATTGACTGAGTAGTTTCACAATCATCGTTGTGAGTCTTCCAAAGCTCCAGCTCAAGTAGCTCATCAGGTTTGGGCTAAGGCCCAAGAGGTCTCTGTATAGTATATAGCAGCCTCTCGGCTCCAAGGACTATCCTCAGATTCATTTCCCAATCGGCAAAGTTTGTGCCCTTAAAGACATTTTCGCCCATGATAATGTCTCAGACATTTCCCTTTCCTGTTATCTTGATTACGATAGTCTAACTATCTAATCAACGATATATGGGTACAGTCTAACTGTTACAAAAAAATAACATTATATTAGTCCAACTAATAAAATAATTTTGACGAAATAATTATGAAAGCGCGTAAAGCTAAGTATCTGAATGAAATTGCAAATTCAATACTAGCCACTCACTATTTTTCAGCGAGCCTCTAACCCTCTGTCGAGTACTCGGGAAACCCAGTTTCCTAGTGGGCTAGAGTCTCGTTAAATAACACACAACCTTGACTTTGGCCAACAAGCTGTATGATATTTAACTAGGTAGATCTCGAAGATCAATTGGATCTAATCCAATTCCTAGATCCGGTAGGTGGACATCCAATTCCGAAACATATATACAGTATATATGCCAATATATCCAATATATTTTCCTAACCTTTTTCCTCTGAATCAACTAAGCCTTGGCTTTGGCACAACAAGCTTAATGATTCCAGTTAAGCGGAACCTATTGACATGGAAAGCTTCGTAATCAATGTCGATGGACAATAAGTGATCTTGACTTTGGCCAACAAATCACGACTTGGACAAGACACCGATATGGAACAAAACTCTCATGATTCAAACACATCCGCAATTGACAAAGGTCTTGACTTTGGCCAACAAACCAATGCCAACTTTGGATCTTGAGTAAGAATCACTAAACGGAAGGAAAAACACTTAATATGTTTTGAGGGTTTTTCGCGTAAATTGGCAACCAATTTATTATCTTTGTTAAGGTCTCATCATACACCCTTTAGCATGCTTCTAAGACATCATAAGGCGCGAAAAGTAAATTAATAACGATATGCGAATGGATATTTAAACAGATTGTTCCTAGAACAAATCACTTCATTTCCTCTCCCCGGCTAGCACTATTCTACTTCTACCCAATTACATAATACAATAATAGAAACCTCATTACATTGATGGGAATTAGGTGAGAAGAGAATACAAAGAAATAATGAGAGATAAGGCTGGACACGCAGGTCCAATTTATAAATTCCAAATTTACAATAATTTCTAAAATTGCCCTTTCCCTTCTAATATCCATCCGATATACGCTATTCATTCAACACATCCATATATTCATTCATAGCATGCAATTCAACAATCTAATCCAATTAATTAGTCTTTGAATTATGTGATCATCCAATGTTCAAACAACGATTTGATTTTACGCGAGTCCAACTCGTTTGAGAATAAGTACTCAAAGTACGAATTCTTTTATTATATCGAACTACTCGTTAAATCTAATTTAATCCATATTCAATACTAATTCAACTATTTAATTCCAAATTAAATATTTACACTTTTTAATGCGCTTTAACGACTTAGATTCCAAATCTAATCTTTTCGGGTCTCAAAGCCCAACTAACATCCAATGTTCGTTTAATTAAAGTCCGATGGTCTTTCAATTGATTTCATAAGGCATGGCTTTGGTCAATACGGGTTAAACCCAATTACCAAGCCCAAGTAAGGAATCACCCTCATTTGCCAAGAAAACAATATCAAGCCCATAAGGCCCAATTAAACTTTTAAAGCCCATTTATTACATTTGGACTTAATGGAATGATTTAGGCCCAATTTGGATCCAATCCAATTGGCCTAAACCAACTTGGCCCAACCAAGCCCATTATGCCCAAATATAATAATTTCAAGCCCAATTCAAAATTAAGCCCATTAACCAAATTTTAAAATTCCAAATTTTATAACTTAATTAATTAAAGTGTAATACATCAATTAATTAACTAAATTAATATTTCCAAAATACAATTTAACCAATTAATTATGTATCTAATTGTCCAATTAATGTCCAACATTTTTGAATCAAAAATCAAGTCCATACATGCTCTATAGCTCTCGGCCAAGGTAAGATAATAAGTCTGATTTCGTTTTTCAATCCAATCGAATTACAAATCGACTTTTCCATTCGTTTCAACTCATCCAATGATCATCAAAACAAAATTTTCCAAGAGCCTAGGGTTACATACACATACACATTCGGCCAAGCCTTATGGTGGGGAAAATTTTGAACCAATCATAATTTGATGAAATTGATCCAATCCAACCTCATTTCATCAACATACAAGCATACTCAACTATTCAATTTAATCAAATCATGCTCACATGGATTTTCCCCAAATTTTACCCTAATACATTTCATGCTCATTTTAGTCTCTGATACCATTGTTGGTTTCTATGATTAGTCCCAAGATCATGATGAATAAAGAAATGAGAATGAATAACGAAGAAGTATGGCGGAAACATACTTACATCGATCGGTTTTGGATGCGTCAAACAATAAATTTTTTTCCATCCAAGCAGTCAAAGATTCGGCCAAGGCAGTCCACAATTCTCCAAGCTTTGTTTTGTCTTTCCAAGCTCTTGAATATGTTTCCCTAATCACCTTGTATGATCCCTTGAAGAGTGCTAGCCCTTAGTGAATTTTTGCAACAAAGATTCACACTTTTGGCTAAGAAATGAAGAAAATTGGGAGAGAAAATGGTGTCACAGGTCACGAAAATTTTGGAGAGAGAGGAAGTTATGTATTTGATTTAAAAAATCAATTATATTGGTTTCAAAAACAATAATAATTGATATACCAAACCTTGGTTGGTAAAAGTCAATCAACATACTTTAACTTGGAGTGTTTTACACTCTTCACCAACAACCATACCTAAACATATCAAACTAAAGTGTAAAGTGACATGTGATGTGATGGTTCATGTGACATGTGGGCCCCTTCAATTCCGAATGCCAGTGGGCCCGCAAACACTCTCGGGCTCAGGTTCGCTAATTCCGAATTAACGAACTTCCATCGCGACGTAATTTAAATCGAATTTAATTAAATAATTATGCCTAACAAAATTACTATCCACGTCGCTAACGAATTAATTCTAAATTAACTTGTTTGCCCGAATTAAAATCTAATTTTAATTCCACGTCGAAATCTAATTCCGAATAATATATCGAATATATTATTTTAATGATTAATTCCAAATTAATCTTTCTCTCTCTTCAAATAGTTCTTTATCTAAGATAAAGTCTCTCCGTAATTAATCCCAGATTAATTTAGTTCGAATCATACGTCATCGGTGAATCTTCGGGAAGCGACCCAAAAGATCCCTGGATATGTTGGCAGTAAATCTGGTCGTCGGACTATCCGAACACGTACGTACCTCGTACTACGTTTTTACCGATTTACGTGACAAGGTTGGCTTCTAGCAAAGCGCCATGCCTACCCAATTCTCCAGAAATATTCATACTGGAATATACGATCTTTATCAGGCGTAGTATACCATAGTATTGTGTATTGCGATCCAATATCGGATGTCACGTGCAAGGCCTGGGGCTGGAATAGTGTATGCCCCGTACGAAGCACATATCGGATATCAAGCAACTAGTCTCTTTGAATCGGATAATCATGACCTTGTCATATTATCCCGATGGTTGCAACACAATAGAGAACTAGCTCTGAATCTTTGCGTGATCATCATCTCCATATGTCTGAAGTGATACTTCCGTCTTGACATCACATCCAATACACTACGATTCTCAATAAACCCAGAAGAGGTTTACACAGAACCTGTTAAAGCCCTGGATGACCAAAACCAAAGTTTACCAATTTTCGCAAGTACTAGCGATGCAAGTCTCAGGTTAAGACCGAATACACCTACCCTGAAGCGGACTCCCATAGACACATATATATACTACCAATGGGATTCTGCGGGGTCTATCCAGAGCGAAGCAGTTTTCCGTACCATCGGTAAAACACAACCTCCTATCGCACTTGCATAAGTATCATATACTGAAATATATGAGAACTATGTCGTTATGCCCTCACAACGCGCACAAGTGCAATACTAGTCTATTTCGCATTATCGATGTCCAATCTCGATAATACTACGTCTATGGATATTTAATTATTAAACCTTTATGGATTGATACCGTCTCATATCATCTCAATCCGGAACTAATCATATGGACTTTTACCAATTATATAGGAAAGTAAATAAATTACAAAACGGTAAAAGGCAATTTCATTACTACATAGTTAATTTTTTACAAAAACACAATGTCTTTTACAAACAGTGACGCTATGGGTCATAACTGTCCAACAAAACCTTCCCAGCAATACTGAGCCAAATCCAAGGAACATGGGAAAGGAGCAGTGTCATGCCATCATGTTAAAAAGCGGTAATGAAATCAACAAAGATGTTGGAGCCAAAACAACTGCTAAGGAAGTTCCAAAAGAAACAAAGTAACAGATGGAGGAAAAAGAAGCAAAGGAAAAAGAACATATCACTCCACCTCCACCTTTTCCTCAGCGTCTTCAGAAAAACAAACTGGACAAGCAGTTTTCTCGTTTCCTGGAGGTGTTCAAAAAGCTGCACATAAACATTCCATTTGCAGAAGCCTTGGAACAAATTGCCAGCTATGTCAAATTCATGAAAGACATTCTTTCACGAAAATGGATATTGGGAGATTACGAGACAGTAGCATTGACAGAAGAATGCAGCGCCATCATTCTTGAAAGATCCTAGCAGTTTCACCATTCCTTGCATCATAGGAGAACATAACTTTGGTAAGGCTTTATGTGATTTAGTGCGAGTGTTAACTTGATGCCTTTTTTTATTTTCAGGAAACTGCAGATTGGAGAAGCAATGCCCACTTCAGTCTCTCTACAACTTGCTGATAGAACGCTCATATTTCCAAGAGGCGTAGTTGAGGATGTGCTGGTCAAGGTTGACAAATTCATTTTCCCAGCAGATTTTATTGTCCTTGATATGGAGGAAGACGCAGACGTGCCAATCATCCTCGGGAGACCATTCTTGACTACAAGTCGAACCATTATTGATGTACAAAAAGAAGAATTAACCATGAGGGTACAGGACCAAGAGGTAACATTCAATGTTTTCAAGGCCATGAATTTCCCAGATGATGAAAAGAAGGAGAAATGTTTCAGACTTTATGTGATACACAGTACCATTCAGAACTCCAATGCAATGCAAAGTTATACTGACAAACTTAAAATATGTCAATTGCCTGTGGAGCCTGAAGATAAACCATCTTTTGCACTGAAAACGCCAATTCTTGCACTACAAGCAACATAAGAGAAAAATTTCCACCAGCTCAACGAATTGGAAGAATTTCAAAATCAGCCTTTTAAGGATGCCAAATTGTACAAAGAAAAGGCCAAGAAGAGACATGATGAGAAGTTAGTGCGCATACAACTAGAACTAAGGCAGAAGGTACTGTTAAACAAATCAAGGGTGAAATTCTTCCCATGGAAGCCAAAATCACGGTGGTCAGGTCTATTTGTGATCACCAAGGTTTTACCAGACAGAGTTATTGAGATACGTGATCCTGACTCCAACAAAACTTTCAAGGTTAAAAACAAACGTGTTAAGCACTATTGGGGAGAATCATTTGAGCGACAAAAAGAAAGTGTCACACTTTCAGATCCAGCCTAACGTTCAAGAAGTCACGTCTAGCTGTCAACGTTAAACTTAGCACTCGCAGGGAGGCAACCATGCAATTTGTGTATATATTGTGATCTGGTGTGTTTTAATTTTGTGTGTTTAATTTTTACAGGTAAAGTCATTTCACGATGGAAGAAGCTCTCGCAAATCTTCGCAAGCAATTTCCTTCTCTCCCTCAAAAATCTCTGATGAAAGTCTACAAAGCTCGCTTGGAACGGATGAGGTTACTGATGATCAAAGGTATTCCTACTGATATTCGTTGGATTATTGAAGCACGGGTCCGATTCGCAGGTGAGTCTTCTGACTCTTTTATTTCACATCTGTCTGGTTTAGGAAGGAGCACCTATGCTAAAAAGAGAAGAGCCAAAAGAATGTGTGTTTATTTTAAATGTGCTCGTATATTTTGTGATACTCGTTGTCGTTCTTTACGAATGGTGTCTGATAACCACGAAGATAAGATTAATTTCATTAGGGATGGCTTGAGTAAGGAGTCTTTGGATATATATCTAAAACTCTTGAGACGCATCCCAATGGATATGTGTATCACGAAATTTGTGCGTTATATGCACAATTTCAAAAAGAAAGACAACAGTTAAGTCTCGGGAATCTGACTAAAAAAGACCCTGTTTGCCAATTTATAAGAAAATTGGATGGGAAGCTTGTCCCTGACGCAATCAAGCCGCTACTTTTCTTGTACATATATATCTCTTTGTCTTTTCCTAATAATTATAATTTGTTTTGTTGTTTTCTTTTATTTTCTCCTACAGGATCCAGACCTTTTTTGACTATCACGATTTATTTTACTATTAACTAATGATTGTCATTTGACAGGTACTAGTGCTATTATTTTACTCACCCTTTTTCAAGTGTTATAAATTAAACTCATCATTGCACTTTTGAAGACATCCATAGTAAAACATGGATGCCACTTCAAGAAGACGAGTTGAAAACGTCTGTGTGTTTTACGGTACTAGTGTTGGTGTTAAGCCACAATACGTAGAAGCAGCACATGAATTGGGTTGAGTCTTAGCTGCAAGGAATATGCACTTAGTATATGGCGGAGACAATCTTGGACTAATGGGGATCGTTTCAAAGGCCGTACAGGAAGGAGGCAGTCATGTTTTGGGAATCATCCCAAAACCCTTGGCGAAGGCAAATCTTATTGGACCATCAAACAGAGAGGACCTTATCGTGCCAGGTATGTCTGAATGATTGGTAGAAATGATTAATCGTGCTGATGCTTTTATTGCTTTGCCAGGTGGCTTGGGCACATTGGAGGAAATTTTTATAGTGCTATCTTGGGCGAACCTGAATATACACCAGAAACCAATTGGACTGTACAACGTTGATGGATTTTATGATTTTCTTTATGTGTTTCTTGATGATGCTCAGAGAAATGGGTTCGTGTCAAAACCTTTAAAAGAACTCCTCTTTACTACCAGAACTGCTCCGGATCTAATTGACCAAATCTTAGCCTATGAACCACAAGTTGACCCTATCCTTTCAAAGATAAATTGGTCTGAGGACGATCGTGGTAAGAGGTGCCGGATTAATCTGGATCTTAACCTTTAATTTCCTGTAGAATTTCAGCTAACCAGATATTATCTTCTAAACTCTTCTTCTGCTGTTTAAGACATTGGGGACAATGTCTCATTTAGGTTTGGGGGAGGGAATTAGTTGATCAGTACATTGTTTTTAGTTTGTGTGTTGTTTTTATTTTTAGTCCAAAATTTTTCGAAAAATACAAAAAAAATTGAAATTTTTTCAAAAATTACAAAAATATTTTGCGTTTTTGTGTTTTTATTTTGACTAAAAATGTGAAATTAGTAAGAGATAGCTGAGTAAGGAGTTTTCACTCCTAAGACGTATCTCAAACCTATTTTGGAACAAGTTAATTTTTGTTTATTTACTTTTGAATTATTTAATTTGTGAATTCTCCATAAAATTGACTAAAACGGATCTTCATATGCTCAGTTGGCAAGTATTATCAACATGTATGGTAACATACGGAGATGAGCTAAAATTGAAAAGTTTGTAATATTCAGCGCTCTAGTTTAATTGGAGGAAGCATCTCAAAAAGTGATGGAGTAAGAAAAAAAAACGTCTGAGATCCGAGTTATTAAGTCTGTAAGGGTGTTTTAACACCTAGTGCCCTAAAGCCAACTGGTTTGGGAGTCACTGGCCCAAAGCTCGCTACATGGATCAAAGATGCTGCAAAAATATATATATCTGAAGTCTGAGTAATTAAGTCTGTATGGGTGTCTTAACACCTGGTGCCTTAAAGCCAACTGGTTTGGGAGCCACCGACCCAACACTCGCTACATAGATGGAAGATATTGTATATAAATAAAAAAAAAATCAAAAATCAAAGAAAAAATCAGAAAAATTATTCCATTGCTACAAAAAGGTGTGAATTCTGATAAAACTTTAGGACAAAAATATTACTCTCTTATCAACTGCATTTGTGACTGTTATGGGCAAAAATGAGTTGATTAATATTTTGTTGGCTGTGTATATGGAGAATGGTAAAAATAATCGGAGAATTTACTTATTCAGTAATTTAGAAAGAAACAAAACAATTAGTAACTTGGAGTAGAAGTTTCACCTGATTAGTCATTAACTTCTTTATTCTCTTTTCGCTTGTCATTTTGCTTTTGTGTGCATTAGTTTCACTACCTTTTTACTTTTGTAAAATGTTTGTGGGTATCATTGCTGTAAACCCTCACGAGACTACAACTCGTCCATTAGGGACACCTAGGGGTTTAAAGGCTTGTTGCATACGCTAATTGCAACCGTGATCCCTACGAAAGTGGCTTAGTTAAATTTTATTTTATTCTATGTTTTGCTCGAGGACTAGCAAAATGTTAGGTTTGGGGGTGTGATGAGTGGTAATTATATCACTGTTTCCCACTCATTTAACCTAATATTTTGTATAGTTTCTTGAGTTTTGTGAATATTTTGATGTGTTTTGTGTTATTTTGTAGATAAATAAAGTTTCAGGACTCTCTGGTGGAGATTTGGGCCAAAACAGTGAAAATTGGACAAAAGGGCATTTTGGAAATTTGGGTGCGTCGCGACGCGCAAGGCTATGGCGTCGCGATGCCTAACATGCACCAAGACTTGCTAACGTGTCCCAGGTCCACAAGTCAGAATCTGAGAAAATTTGACTTTGCTAACGTGCGCCGTGCCATGTGTCACCATCACAGCCGATCTGCTAACGTGCGTCGTGCCACGTGTCATCATCCTACGGTGCCGACAGTCGCTATCGCCATGTGTCACCACGTGTCACTCTATGTGTCTGCCACATCATCATCCACATCACCAGTTGACCAAGTTAACGTGCCACATCATCGCCACATCATCATCAACCAATCATAACGTGCCACGTGTCATTATTCTATGGTGCCGACAGTCCCTTTCACCACGTGTGCCACATCAGCGCCACATCAGCATCAATTATTGACTCACTTATCCGAAATTGACACGTGGCGGATAAGAATCTTCATCAGCCAATCACGAGCCGCCACGTGTCGCAATAATTGAGTCCCAACCACCTTGCCACGTGTCACCTTATCACCTTATCCAGAATCTGAAGCCGACGAACCAGAAGCTGCCACATCGACAAAACATGCGTCGCGACGCAATCTTGGCATCGCGACGCTGACCCCCTACTGACGCCTATAAATAGAGCTCGAAATTTCAGTTTCAGATGTACCTTCCTCTCTAATTTCTCTGATGTAAATAGAGAGTTTTCTATCTAGTTTCTTTTAAATTTTAGTTTTGTAATTAATTTTAATTACTTTCTGTAATAATAGTAATTTACTTTCTTTACTTTTTATAGTTTTTACTATTAACCATGAGGAGGTAACTTCCCAGCTAGGGTGAAAGGTAATTCTTTTACTGTTACTATTTAGATTAATCTCCCTTAAAAATAATATATTCACTATTTAAAATATTGACTTAAAAAGGATATCGATATATTGGTCGGTTGGTAATTCATTTTAATCTGTTTTAAACCTGACTAATCAAGGATACCGCCAGATTGGTCGGTTGGTAATTAAATTTTCTTACTGCCTATATGGCAGGTTTATTTTTGTACCGCCTTTATGGCTGGTTGGACTTAATTTGACTTAATCAGGTTACCGCCTATATGGCTGGTTGGTAAAATAATCACAAGTTAATATATTATATTAAGGGAGATATCTAAATAGTAAATAGTAAAAGTTGATCCTTTTACCTTAGCATTTTATTTTATTATAATTTACTTTTCAGCTTTTACTTTACCGCAATTACTTTTTAGCATTTTTACTTTATGTCTTTTACTTTTAAGTTTTTACTAGCCCTAGTTATGTGTCGTAACTAAGTTAGTTATCTAGGTTGTGATGAATTCTAATATCACCGGTTTATAAGGGGTTATTTTATAGTTTGGGTAATTTAAAGGTTACTTATTAAGTCTTAAGCTTAATGCTTCTTGTTGTCTGATCACCAATAAGATTGATGTGGTAAATCTAAAATAAACTTGACAAAGGTATTTTAGGTTTCAGCCTTAGACTTAATAGCCCACGATCTTCCTTGAGGATAGATAACCCTTTAATAGATTTCCTTACATGATAGACATATACCTGTCGGGCGGGGGTAGCCATAATTGGAACTTAAACTTAATGAATCCAGATAATTTGGTTGACATAGACATATGGTTCAATTGGGTTAAACTGGGTATTTGCGTCTGACCATCGACATAGGCTTTCACATAATTTAGTGTTCCAGGTTAGTAAACCGATTTATTACACAAACATGAAATAACCACTTCATCTTTCAAAATGTATTAGAAAGATTCACAACCCTAGATAGTTTTTAATATTGAATTTTCTTAAACCTACTTTGTGCAATTTTCTTTACTTGTTTTTAAATTTAGAATCATCACTATTTCAAATCAATCAATCAACCTGTTAGATACTAGTAATCATTTGACCTCATAAAATTAATAGATTAGGTATTAAGTCCTCGTGGGATCGATATTTTTTATACTACTTGAACGATACGTACGTTTGCATTATACGTGTGTGTTTACGCCGGTCAAGTATATAGATTGAAGGCTCCCAAAAATAAGTAATAGTAATTATGTAGTTTTAGAAAGCATGAAATAAGAGATTCGAGAGGTGTAGTAGTGATATTCGTAAAGAGCACATATAGAAACAAATTTTCTAAAAGCATGTATAGTGTTGGGTTTCTAAATGGAAAGCTAGTATCATCATGAAAGGTTTAGTACAAGATGTCGTTATATTTTCATAGTTAAGCATATCTTCAAGTAGTGCACGCTTCCGTACTCGAGATGTAAAAGTTTTACAAAGAGTTTTACCGAAGTTTTCCAAACTTCAGTTTAGTTTGGTCTGAGTGTGGAATCAATGTATGAAATGTGTTGATATGGCATTTTTCATATATAGTTGCGTTTGTTGAAATGAGGTATGGATCCATTTTGTATGTATTGGATGAGTGAGATGTCATTAGCTCGTAATGGAGTGTAGGTGACTCTGCTGTTGTGTATATGGATAATGTCATTGCATTGCATTTCGTTGCATGACTTACATGATCATATGCTTGATATATTATTGCATATGCATTTTGCATAACCAGAGGGAGACACAATGCAGATTGACAAATACATACCTAGGACCAGGGGAACAGCGATGCGTAACGCCCTTGGATCCTAGTTATAGTGAGTGGACCTTTCTTTTCAAAGATGATTTTTTTTTATATGTCTTGATACCAGACTAACTTTTTTTTAAGCATTTAGGGCGTTAGCCAAATCTTATCTCAGTTGTTTTAAAGAAGAGCATGTTTCTAAAAGATAAGTTTTATTACATGATGAGTTTTTGAAAGAATGATTTTAGAACTTTAGTTTTATGTTTTCGAGGAATGGGGGAAAAACCCACCTCAGTATGTAACTTGATTCAGATATGGAATTGACGGAGAGCACATGTGCACATGTATAGGACTAGGGGGCGGCGATACGTAACACCCTCAGATCCTAGTTCAGGAATAGGGATGAAAAATGCTCTTATATCCTAGTTTCAAAGCTTGAAGGGTAGTTTAGATCCACACCCCCAGTTCTAGTTCAGTGGCCTAGGGGATGACGATACGTAAGGCCCCAAGACCACTAGTTTCAGGGACATGAGCGACATACTTTGGGGATGGCGATACGTAATGCCCCAAAGTCATGGGCTTACATTCCTGGCTCTAGTTATGCGTATGGGGGGATGACGATACATAACACCCCCATACAACTGGTTTTTAGAGACAGATACCAGTTTTTCAAAAATAGTTCTCAGAAATAAATTTCAGAGATAGTTTTCAGAACAGATCTTTCAGATACATAATTTTTCATAAATATATTTCCTGAAATGGATTTTCAGAGGTAGATTCACAGAAAATGATGGTTTATAAAAGAGTTTTTAAGAGAAATAGTTTTAAGAGAATTTCAGAGTTTCACAGAAAAAAAAAAGGATTTCCAGAAAAGTTTCAAAGGAAGAAAATTGTTTTCAGACAAGAAAGGAATTTTCAGAATGATTGCCTTACTTAAGAAATTTTCTTTGATATGGAAGTTCAGTGATGTCCGGTTCTATTTGATGAGTGGTATTATAGTATGTTATGAGTATGTACTTTGTATAAATTGTATATTGAAATGCATCGTCAATATGTGATATTAATGTAAAGGTTGAATGTTGGGGGTTTACCACACTTAGAATGCAGTGGTGAGGATTCCAATGGATAGAATCAAGAGTCAGTACCTTATATTATATGGAGGTCTGAGGTTTTAGCTCAGTGTTTCAGTAAAAGTTTTACAGCTCATTGTTAGTTAATGCTTATGTTTTAGCCTACGTAATCCATATGAAGTAACCAACCATAGTTTAAGCTCACTAAACCACCACGGGTTTGGGTTGGCCTTAGCCATTGGTTTGGGTGGTTTGGTAGATAATAAGTTAGTTCCAATTAGGAGAAAATATGATGTTGTTAGTATATAAAGTATTGCTACAACGTGGAAAAAGAGTATGTACATACATGGATGAATGCTTCTAGATTGGTGTATGAGAGATATCAGAATTCCGTAGATGTGAAATATAATGTGGAATCGAGTAGAGAAGTTTACTACAGTGTTGCATTCAGTATAATGAGTAAATTATCCAGGTATAACATAAGTAAACAGTCATTGGGTAAGGATGTAATTTATAAGTTTGTGTACTTACACATATCTGAATTCTATTTAAGTTTATATTGTTACTCGATAAATTTACATAAGACGTGAGTTACTTACTGGGCTTTATAGATCACACCCCGACTGTTTGCTAGTTTTACAAGTTCGCATTGGACTTACAGTGCTAGAAGATTCTAGAGGCGTCTTGCAGAGAGTGGATTACCCCTATGCAGTTAAGTCAGTCTTGAGTCGTTAAATGGTTCTGGGATGTGTGTTTGGGCTCTCACAGCCTTAGTTTTATATATTTGTATCACATTTGTAGTTTTAATCGTGCTGAGCACGTAGTTATTTGTAGTTATTTATTTTATTTCAGGCCGGAGGCCTATTTATATATGAGTTGAGATTTGTCAGGCCGAAGGCCTATTTGAAAAGATTGCATTTTAATTCTTTTTACCAAGACACCTTGAGGTGTTGGACTTGGATCCAGGTTTCATGATTTTTAGTAAAGGTCATGCCGAAATTTTAGTAGAAGTAGAGGCTTATGGCTTAAGAATTCGGTGTATCACTGTAGCTGCTCTCGAAGTTAGGAGGGGTGTTATAAACACTCGCAGTTATAGGTTAGTCAGGTTCTTTGGTTAAGAACCAAGTTATTATAGTTTACCGTTGGCGAACAATTAAAGATTATAGATATGAAAAGAGTTAGTCTTTAGCCTCAGTGGATAAGAATGCAAATGATGAATAAAACTAGATAAATTCTAGAAATATATTAGAGAGTTTTGGTGTATGCGTTGTGAATCAAATCAGCAGGTATAAGGCCGAATTATTTTCGAGGACGAAACTTTTATAAGGAGGGGAGAATTGTAAATTCCAGGAATTCAAATTTTTTTCTGGAAGGATTTTGTATAGTAGATCGGGTCTCAAATGAGACTATATCGGAGAACAAGAGTTGAAGTGTTGAAATATAGCTCGGAATATTTTAAAATAGATATTTGATGTATTGGAAATCGCGTGACATGAAAGAACCGCTTACACGATTTATGTATATTATTTTATACGGAGAAAGTATATTATTTTGGCTATAAAGATAGAAAAAGAACTCTGATTGAGCTGATTCTTGAACCATCAAACGTTTTTTCTGAGATGAACAACTTTGGTGTTGAACAGTTTTCGAAACTCACATCAGAGGGCTTCAAAATAGCTGATTTTCGAAATTAGCCTTCTAAGTATGGGCAATTTAGTAATTTTTGGAAGAATGGAACTATATATTATTCTTCAACCTTACAAAAAAAAAGAACAGGGAAGAAATACTAAGGAGAGGGAGAAGAGAGAGAAAATAAGGTGTGGCTGGCGCACGGCCTGTTGGCCACCTCCGGCGGTGCGTGCTGGCACCGCCAGCTTCGTCTCTACTAGGTCGGCCACGTGGTGGCCAGCGATTCCTCATTGGGCGGCCGGAGCGACGAGAAAGATAAGGAGAAAGTTATGGAATTGGGTTTGTCGATCTCGGCTCATCGTTTTGTTTCACGACCCAAGCCACCCGCCAAATCGAAGCTTTCAAAGATTACTACAAGATGGCGATGATGATTTTTCCGATTCATTCTTGTTTGCACGCAAAATGAGAGGAAGAAGCGGTAGTGAACAGTAATGTCGAATGAACAATAGCTTCTATTGGAATTCCATCGATTCCAGCGCGTTCATGGGATCGTGTATGGCCTCGAAATCTTGGTAAAAGCTCTCGGTAAAAAGTTGCTAATTTCAAGTTTTTCGCTATATATTCAGATGTTTCCAGTAGCTTTGTAGAGTAGCGTAATGGTATGAATTGAATTGTTTGAGAATAAGTATATAGAATATGTGTATAAGGTAGAATCCGAGAGAAATCAGAGCGAATATGATCGATCTGATCTGTAAAGTGAGTTTTCGGTAGAGTCGGGTTCGCATGTATCTGTGCTTTGATGAACGTAATTAAGGATATAGGTTAATAATGATGATACACCGGTATTTGAGTAATTCCAGAAATGTTCGGAGGGCTTAAGTTCCTTCCGTAGCGTTTTCGGGAGATTTTTCGGAAACTTGTAATTTGCATATTTGAGCTACTAAATTGACATAGAACAATGTTTAATGATGTAATATAAGTATTGTATGTATTATGAATAATGGAACTGAAATCACTGAAAACATATATAATTGGGTTTTCTTGAAAAGTATAGGAGTTTATGTTCTAAGTAAGTTTCTATGATTAACGACCTTAACCGTCCGTATTTTGTGTTACAGATGGGGAAAGAGAAAAGATATTATGGACTCCAGGTAAGTGTCTCACTTTGAACTCATCGTAGTAAAAAAGATACGAGGGTTGATTACGTGTTTAGATAAGTATATAGATTGAAGGCTCCCGAAAATAATAGAAGTTTTGTAGTTTTAAAAAGCATGAAATGAGAGATTAGAGAGGTATAAACAGTGAGATTCATAAAGAGCACGTATAGAAACAGATTGTCTGAAAGCATGCATAGTTTCGGGTTTCTAAATAGCAAGCTAGTATCAGCATGAAATGTTTAGTACAAGCTGTTGTTATATTTTCATAGTTAAGCATATCTTCAAGTAGAGCACACTTTCGTACTCGAGATGTAAAAGTTTTGCAAAGAGTTTTAACGAAGTTTTCCAGACTTTAGTTTAGTTTAGTCTGAGTGTGGAATCAATGTATGAAATATGTTGATATGTTTAATGACACGTGCGAGCATTTTTCATATATAGATGCGTTTGTTGAAATGGGGTATGCATCCATTTTGTATGTGTTGGATGAGTGAGACGTCATCAGCTTGTAATGAAGTGTAGGTGACTCTGCTATTGTGTATATGGATAATGTCATTGAATTGCATTGTATTTCATTGCATGACTTACATGATCATATGCTTGATATGTTGTTGCATATGCATTTTGCATACCCTGAGGGAGACACAATGCACATTGATAGATACAGACCCATGTCATTGGGGTGGCGATGCGTAACGCCATTGGATCATAGTTAAAGTGAGTGGACCTTTCTTTTTAAAGATGATTTTATTTATATGTTTTGATACCAAACTTACTTTTTTTTAAGCACTTAGGGCGTTAGCCATATCTTAACTCAATTGATTTAAAGAAGAGCATAATTCTAAAAGATAAGTTTTATTACATGATGAGTTTTTGAAAGAATGATTTTAGAACTTGAGTTTTATGTTTTCGAGGCATGAGGGAAAAACCCACCTCAGTATGTAACTTGATCCAGATATGGAATTGACGGAGAGCATATGTGCACATGTAGAGGACTGGGGGGACGGCGATACGTAACGCCCCAAGATCCAAGTTCAGGACTAGGGATGACAGATGCCCCTAGATCCTATTTTCAGAGCTTGGAGGGTAGTGTAGATCTGTACCCCCAGTTCTAGTTCAGTGGCTTGGGGGACGGCGATACGTAACGTCCCTGTGGGAACACAAACTGGGCGACGCTTGCTGTTCCGGGCTCGCGGCCCGGTTGGTAGTACGGAGTAGCCTGCGGGGGACTAAACCGGAGAATAATGGAGTCGCCACCCGGTGTGAACCGGGACAAAGATTTAAGGCCGCACTCACCCCTCGCAAGGGAAGACCTCAAACCGTTGGGTTCGGAATGGTCCCTTACTTATGCCACTTGTAATAAAATGATTTGTGCAATATTCTAACCAAACCTAAACAACATATTTCCAAAGATAATTTACTCCTAAGTTCGCATGCATAAGTATAAAGCCCATATCTAAGTTTACATATAACACATTTCCATACTTGCATGCAACCTATTTGCATACAATCTATGTCCAAATTTACATACAACCTACATGTATATAATCTATGTCCGAATTCATGCATAAAGATACATTGACATACGGAAGGCATACAATTTCACATTGGTAGGCACAGAAGCGCAAACAAATAACATTCATACAAGCATGCATATTAAAGAAAGTCACTTAAGCACATAATGGAAATAGATAACTAAAGAGGTAATACAAATGCATAAGGTAAAAAGAGACAACTATATGCTAAAATAGACATGTCGTGATGTGATGCAGAAAAGATATCTAGAATTGACACGAACATGTGCGTGGTCCTTTTTCCAAGTGGTACGTGGAATTGTATCCCGAGTACAGATCATACTACCGTCTATTCGGAATCGGCTATGAAATTTATGTCCGGGTTTCTTTCCTATATACCACGAGAAACAATGCCCAAATGCTATCATGACATGGGTACACCAATGATAATAGATCGAGCCAAGACAAGGATAGATGATGCAATCAATAGATGAAAGACGCGGCAAAAATCGTGGTAAAGGTAGCCTTTTAGGCTTTTCTTCCCCCAAATGGAGAACCTTTTAGTCCAACACCATAAGCCCATGCGCTTTTCATTACAATGCGTACAAAGATAAAGATAACTATATGGAACTTCGTATACCCGATTGAACACATCTTACATTCAACCGAATATACATCAACCGGCGCGGTAAAGCATCGTGGTAAAGGGTTTTAACCCCTCAAAATATGGGACCTTTAATCCAACTTACTAAGCCCATGCGCTCGATCACATAATGCATATAAAAAAAATAAAGACAATAATATCGGCTTCGTATACCCGATTGAACACATCGTACATTCAACCAAATATACATCAATCGACGCGGCAAAGCATCGTGGTAAAGGATTTTAACCCCTCAAAATAGGGGACCTTTAATCCGACTTACTACGCCCATGCGATCGATCACATAATACATATAAAAAATAAAGACAATAATATCGGCTTCGTATACCCGATTAAACACATCTTACATTCAACCGAATATACATCAATCGGTGCGGCAAAACATCGTGGTAAAGGATTTTAACCCCTCAAAATAGGGGACCTTTAATCCAACTTACTAAGCCCATGCGCTCGATCACATCATCACATAAACAAATAACATGCGGAAATCAAGTAACGAATAATAAACAAATCAAAACAACATAAAACGAAATATGCACCGTTTACTCAAGTGGTACGTGGAGTTGTATCCCGAGTACAGATCATACTATCGTCCATTTGGAATCGGCTATGAAATTTATGTCTGGGTTTCCATCCTATATACCACAAGAGGCGACACATTTTCTGTTTTACTCAAGGGCCACAACATACATCATTCCACAATACATGCATTTACTATCTATTCAAGGGCCACAATCATGCATCAATAAACGACTCTCATGCGATAAAAACGAATAAAACAATTAAAAAGATAGATGTAAATAATAGGAAAATTACCCTCAGGTCTAACCTTTTATGTCGACTTTCGGACTCGCGTTTCACGGCCGTCGGAAGGGCTATCACTCCGCAACTCTTCCGGTTTACTGGATTAACATCTTAGCTCGCTGTTTTGCTATTTTGGTCGCTGTTTTAACTCCATTTTGCTGCTGTTTCCTCGCAGTTTTCTGGTCACTGTTTTGGTTGTATTTGTTCACTGTTTTGGTGATTTTTTGGGGTTTGAGCTGCGGTTTTTTTGGTGTTATTTGGATGCAGTTTTTTGTCACCGTTTTGGACAGTTTAGGGACTGTTTTCACGGTGAAATGGGGACTATTTTTGTGGAGGGTTTTCTCGGCAGTAAAGGGGCTATCTGTGGGTTGTTCAGCTTACTGTTTTTGGGTGTGTTCTGCGTGGATGTGAGGGCTGTTTGGAGGTGAATTTCGGTGCAGTGGATGGGGATATGTGTGGTATTTTGGGTTTGGTTTCAAGCTGTATTTAATGGTGATGGAAGGGTGTTTTTTTTTATCGTATTTGGTGTGGAAATGCAGGGCTGTCAGGGGATGTGTTTAATGGCAGTTATGTGGGCTGTTTGTGGGAATGATGGGCGTGTTGTGGCTTTGAGGACGTGAAGGTTTGTGGAGGGTTTTGTCTATTAATGGCGTCAAATAGGGGTAGTGTTATATGTGAGGCTAGGGGAATTTGTGGGCTGCTAAGGGCGTGTTGTGGCTTTGTGTGTGCAGGTGGCGAGAGTTGACGCGTGAGTGGAGTTTATGCTTGTGAGGGCTTACGTGAGGGAGGCGGCAATGTTTGTTGTTGGTTCACATGGAGTGTGTGGCTGAACGAAGGGTAAAGACGTGTGGGTGAGGGCCAGTGGGCGTTGATCTTGGTCGGTTTGGCTGGTGACGTGAGATTATTTATGGCGTTGAATTGGTAAGGGCTGTATGGAGGGTACCGAACGTGGCTGCTATGTTTTGGCTAGAGTGAGTGACGTGAGGTTGTGAGTTAATGCGATAAGAAAGGGCGTGAACGAGAAGAAGATGAGGCTGATGAATCTAGGGTTTTATTTGTTTTATTTGGGCACTGCCGAGAGAGAGAGAGAGAGCCCTGGTTTATTTTTTTTGTTTTGGCCGTGAGAGAGAGAGGTCTGAGAGTGTTAGGGTTTCATTCCTTTTTGTTTTTGTGTTAGCCGTGTATGTGAGCTAGATTAGGGTTGCAATTTGTTATTGTTTATATAGTTGCATGATTAGGGTTAGGGGTTTGCATGGATTAAAAAGGAAAGAAAATCAATTAATTGGGGACATGATTTGTTTGTTTAGGAAAGTTATATATTTGATTGACTTTTAATTAGGCATGATATTTGTTTTATTTAGGCATTTAATTTGTTAATTAGGTGAGTAAATATTTTAAATTGGTGAGTGATTTATTAAATTAGGAAGTGATTTATTTTAATTTTGGTAATGATTTATTTAATTTTGGTATTAGATTTTAATTAAATATTAGTTTAATTTAATTTAGATTTATTTTAATTGGTTTAACTTAATTTAGATTTAATTAATTATTTAATTTAATTGGTTCAATTTAGTTATTTAATTTAATTTCAATTTAGTTATTTAATTTAATTTCAATTGGTTTAAATTTAATTTAATTTTAATTTAATTTGTGACATATATTTTAAATGTTTTAATTATTATTGGATGTGATTTAATGGGCTTGGGCTAAGGTTAAGTTTTAAAACAGAGGTCCAACAAGCGAGCCTGAAGCTAAACAAGCGACTAAAATTTAACGAAATACCGATTCCCTTCCGACAACTGTTTCCCGCAACTTCCTCGACTAAAAAGGTAGTGCCTCCAAATGAGACTCATCATAGGGACTTATATGCAAAAATGCAGTGCCTACAGTCTCACAGTCATTGGTTTGCATTCCTGGCTCTAGTTAGGTGTATGGGGGGACGACAATACGTAACACCCCCATACATCAGGTTTTCACAGACATAGACCAGTTTTTCAAAAAACGTTTTCAGAAATCAGTTTCAGAGATAGTTTTCATAACAGATCTTTCAGATACAGAATTTTTTCAGGAACAGTTTTTCCAAAATGGATTTTCAGAGGTAGATTAACAGAAAATAATGGTTTATAAATGAGTTTTCAAGAGAAATAGTTTTAAGAGAATTTCAGAGTTTTACAGACAAAAAGGATTTCCAGAAAAGTTTCAAAGGAAGAGAATTATTTTCAGACAAGAAAATAATTTTCAGAAAGATTGGCTTTCTTAAGAAATTTTCTTTGATATGGAAGTTTAGTGATATCTGGTTCTATTTGATGAGTAGTATCATAGTATGCTATGAGTATGTACTTTGTATAAATTGTATATTGAAATGCATCGTCAATATATGATATTAATGTAAAGGTTGAGTGTTGTGGTTTTACCACACTTAGAATGCAGTGGTGAGGATTCCAATGGATGGAATCAAGAGTCAGTACTTTATATTATATGGAGGTATGAGGCTTTAGCTCAGTGTTTCAGTAAAAGATTTACAACTCATAGTTAGTTAATGCTTATGTTTTAGCCTACGTAATCCATATGAAGTAACCAACCATAGTTTAAGCTAACTAAACCACCATGGGTTTGGGTTGGCCTTAGCCATGGGTTTGGGTGGTTTGGTAGATAATAAGTTAGATCCAATTATGAGAAAATATGATGTTGTTAGTATATAAAGTATAGCTATAGTGTGGAAAAAGAGTATGTACATACATGGATGAATGCTTCTAGATTGGTGTATGAGAGATATCAGAATTCCGTAGATGTGAAATATAATGTGGAATCGAGCAGATAAGTTTACTACAGTGTTGGATTCAGTATAATAAATAAATTATCCAGGTATAACATAAGTAAACGGCCATCGAGTCAAGATGTACTTTATACGTTTGTGTACTTATACATATCTGAATTCTATTTAAGTTCATATTGTTACTCGATAAATTTACATAAGACGTGAGTTACTTACTGGGCTTTATAGCTCACACCCTGACTGTTTGCTAGTTTTGCAGGTTCGCATTGGACCTACAGTGCTAGAAGATTCTAGAGGCGTCTTGCAGACAGTGGATTACCCCGATGCAGCCAGGTCGGTCTTGAGTTGTTGAATGGTTATGTGATGTGTGTTTGGACTCTCACAGCCTTAGTTTTATTTATTTGTATCACATTTATAGTTTTAATCGTGCTGAGCACGTTGTTATTTATTTTATGTCACACCGGAGGCCTATTTACATATGAGTTGAGATTTATCGGGCCGGTGGCCTATTTGCATGGGTTGAGAAGATTGCTTTTCAATTCTTTTTACCTGGACACCTTGAGGTGCTAGACTTGGATCCAGATTTTATGATTTTTAGCAAAGGTCATGTCGAAATTTTAGTAGAAATAGAGGCTTATGGAGATGAATTTTCCTATCTCATACCAGTAGCAATTTGGCTTCGGGCGGGATGTAACATAATTACCCAAGAAAAATTAAAGAAAGTGGAAAATTTGATTTTCCCGTATTCTGCTGCGTAACCCGAACATACCGCCCAAAACCCTAAGAGTAAGCTCTTTCCCGGACGTCATCTTCAGTACCATTGTACCTTGTCCAACCACTCTGGAGGTTGATGAGTTTCCCATGGTCAGATGATCGCCACCATCGATCTTCTGATATGAGTAAAATATTTTATTGTATGCACATTGTAGGCACTGCATTTTTGCATGTAAGTCCCTATGATGAGTCTCATTTGGAGGCACTACCTTTTAAGTCGCGGAAGTCGCGGGAAACAGACGTCAGAATGGGAAATTCAAAATAAGTATGTCATCAGATTCATTTCACAAGTTCACTATTTTCGTTCGTGCTGCGTTCGCGACCACGTTCGAATGTCAAGCAGATTGCAGGCGTTCGTGTAGCGTTCGAATCGGCGTTTGAACGGTGTCGGTATTTCTGGTTTTGCTGCTAGCCTCACACCCAAGCCCAATTAGCCCACCAAAGCCCATAAAACACATCCAAATTAATAAAAATGCATATTTAACACATGGGGAATTAAATAAAATCTAAAAATCATATACCAAATTAAAATAATCTCATGCCTAAACAAAACAAATTAAATATATCATATTCCTAATCTAGCCAAGACATGTCCCCCAATCAAATATTAGACTTTCCGTGTAAGACACTAATTGATTCCTTCATTTTCAAACAAAGAGAAGCCCTAGCCTTGGTCTATATAAGAAACCCAATTCCAACCATTCACACCTCCTAGCTGATTCTCACGAAAACAAAAGAATAAACCCTAAACCTTGGAGACTCTCACGGTACCATTCACCAGCTCATTCATAAAAAAAAACACTCGTCTCTCTCTCAAACCCAACTCACAAAACTTCACGCTATAACGCCACTTTGCTCCATTAACCGAATTGTCCATGTACCTTAACGCCACAAATCGTCCATTGCCTTCACGCCCACTGACCCGATCGCCACCTTGCCCCACCAACACGCCAACAGCCCATGAGCCAGAATCTAAACCCTCATCACACTCACACGTAGCACCTGCCCACTCAGCCTTCAACAGCCCACCTCTCACATTCTTCACAAGCCACGCACAGACCCCTCAACACGTAAGCCATAGTCACGCACAAAACAACCTAAACTTCCTTCCATTCACGCTTAATAAGCCCTTCATTCACGCTCAATAACCCCTTCCCTGCACGCCCAAACTGCCACATAATTCCCTCACCGAACAACCCCCAAAAAACTGCCAGTAACTGCCATTTATTCCATCACCGAACAGCCCCCTAAAATAGCCCAGAAAATATATCAAAAACTATCCCAAAACTACATCAAAAACTGTCTAGAATCCCTCTTAAAAATCACCAAAACCGCAGCCACTATGTCCCCTTTAACATCGCAAAATAGTGGCCTTATACAGCAAAAAAAGTGGCCTTATACAACAAAAATAGTGACTAAACAATAGCAGCAAAACAGCAGCAAAACGGAGTCAAACCAGTAGCCCGAATAGAAAAATAGCGAGAAAAGATGTGAACCAGTGAACTAGAAAAGTTACGGAGCTTTAGCCCTTCCCATCACCGTGTAACGCGAGTCCGAAAGTCGACATAAAAGGTTAGACCTTAGGGCACTTTTCTCATTTATTTTTATCTATGTCTTAATTGTTTACTGAATTTCATTTGCATGAATATTGTGGAATGATGTGTGTTGTGGCCCTTGAATAAAATGGAAAATGTGTCGCCTCTTGTGGTATATAGGATGGAAACCCAGACATAAATTTCATAGCCGAATCCGAATGGACGGTAGTGTGGTCTGTACTTGGGATACAACTCTACGTACCACTTGAGTAAACGACACATATTTTGTTTTATGTTATCTTGATTCATTTACTATCCGCTATTTAATTTATGCATGTCATTTGTTTGTGTAAAGCGCATGGGCTTAGTAAGTTGGATTAAAGGTCCTCCATTTCGAGGGGTTAAAATCCTTTACCACGATGCTTTGCCGCGCCGGATGATGTATATTCGGTTGAATGTAAGATGTGTTCAATCGGGTATACAAAGTATGATATTGTTGTCTTTATTTTTTATCTGTATTATGTTATTAGCACATGGGCTTAGTAAGTTTGATTAAAGGTCCTCCATGTCGAGGGGTTAAAATCCTTTAGCACGATTCTTCACCGCGCCGGATGACGTATATTCGGTTGAATGTAAGATGTGTTCAATCAGGTATACAAAGTCCGATATTGTTTTCTTTATTCTTTATATGCATTATGTTATTAGCGCATGAGCTTAGTAAGTTGGATTAAAGGTCCTCTATGTCGAGGGGTTAAAATCCTTTACCACGATGCTTTGCCGCGCCGGATGATGTATATTCGGTTGAATGTAAGATGTGTTCAATCGGGTATACGAAGTCCGATATTGTTGTCTTTATTTTTATATGCATTATGTTATTAGCGCATGGGCTTAGTAAGTTGGATTAAAGGTCCTCCATTTCGAGGGGTTAAAATCCTTTACCACGATGCTTCGCCACGCCGGATGACATATATTCGGTTGAATGTAAGATGTGTTCAATCGGGTATACAAAGTCCGATATCGTTGTCTTTATTTTTTTATATGTTATTAGCGCATAGGCTTAGTAAGTTGGATTAAAGGTCCTCTATGTTGAGGGGTTAAAATCTTTTACCACGATGCTTTGTCGTGCCTTTTAGCCTGTTATTATTTATTAGGTGTCATCTATTCATCCGTTCACGTATGTGTCATGTTGTTTACTACATTTTGGAGGTCACTGCTGTAACCCCATTCGAACGCGTTTCAGAACGCCGCATGAACGCATGTTTTCTGTCTCAGTTTGTTCGAACGCGTTTACGAACGCTACTCGAACGCGAACTTTCTGTTTACCGTTTGAACGCCGATACGAACGCCGCACGAATGCCCACGGTAAACAGGCCCTCTTCCATCACATCGCATGCATGGTTACTCATTTTGTCATTTACCTTTTTGATTGTTCATGTTCTCGCAGTTAGTCATTTATTATGTTCACAAGATCACATGTTCGTTTCCATGATGCATGTTTACACGGTAGTTATCTACTTATGCTTCCGCATTCATCCATTCAACATGTTCATGAAGTTGTATGCTTCCCGTATTTCAATTTATCTTTATGCATGCAAATTCAGACATAGATTATATTCAAATAGGTTGTATGCAAATTGGGACATAGATTATATGTAAATAGGTTGTCTGCAAATTCGGACATAGATTATATGCAAATATGAAAATGCGTTACATGTGAACTTAGATGAACTTTTGATTTATGCGTACGAACTTAGAAATAGAATACCCTTAGGAATATATGTTGCTAGACTCGATTAAATTATTGCACAAATCATTTTATTACAAGTGGAATAAGTAAGGGACCATTCCGAACCCAACGGTTTGAGGTCTTCCTTTGTGAGGGGTGAGTGCGGCCTTAAATCATTTTCCCGGTTCACACTGGGTGGCGACTCCATTATTCTCCGGTTTAGTCCCCTGTGGGCTACTCCGTACTCCCAACTAGGCCGCGAGCCTAGAACAACATGTGTCGCCCAGTTTCTGTGTCCTACACACATTTATGGCAAGTAGTCCCAGTGTCTATCCAGCATTCTTTCGGGTTCCCAATCAAGTTGGCTTCAGTTACAATTGCTGAGAGGTTTAACTCTGAGAACTCATCAGTTAATTGCTCATCTTCAGTGACATTGGCTTCATTTTTCTTTTTCTTGCATTTTTACTTAGACTTCTTATTTCTGTTGTTCTTTGTCATGTGACCGCTTTTTCCACAGATGTAGCACTTACCCTTGAACTTCTTGTTTTCTTGGGAAGAATCAACTCAACTGTTCTTTCTCTTCTTACTACCCTTTACACCTTCGACGATATTGACCTTAGACTTCATAGTCTTGTAGCTATTCTTCTCAGACTTTTTGTTGTTCTCTTCGATCCTTAATCAAACTCCAAAGTCTTCAAGACTCGTCTACTTCTTCTTGTGTTTCAGATAGCTCCTAAAGTCCTTCCATGATGGAGGTAACTTTTCAATCATTGTGGCAACTTGAAACGTCTCGTAAAGTTTCATTCTTTCATCCAATATTTCATGAATGATCAATTTTAGTTCACCACACCGAGACATCACCGTTCTTGAATCTATCATTTTGTAGTCCAAGAACCCACCCATGATAAATTTCTTTTAACCAGCATCCACTATTTTGTACTTCTTCTCAAAAGATCCCTAAAAAATCTTCGGAAACGCGATGTAGTGATACACATTATATAGGATATTGTCAAGTCCTCCCAAGTGGTAGTTCTGGCACAAGAAGTCGCCTGACGACCATGTCAGTTACTTGGTTGTTTCTGTTTCTCCCTCCACAGGACCCATATGATCTTTAAGATACTTAGCCGACTGTAGTGTTGTCAGGTAGAATAATATTTTACTCTGCCACTGTTTAAAGTTTGCTCCACCAAACTTATCTGATTTCTCTCCATCAGCGATCAGTATTGTGATACTTCCACTAGCCATGTGTAATTGGAAATGTAACAGTAATCAATAAGTCTACAAAACACAAATCACACAATAATCAACCGTAAGATCTTGTTTATGTATTACACTAGAGTCCACTTATTTTTATATTGGACAGTAGTACCAAATAATACAAGTCCTTGAATTTATGACTAAAGTTTCTTATGATAAGTGAATAAAGGAAAATTCCCAGAGGACGAAAGGGGTTCGGTATAACCACTTAAATCTTTGTCCACTAAGGCTTTTATCGCGTTGTTGACAAAATTTCCTTAATCACTTTCTTAATAGAATATCTTAGACGTTCAATCTTAGTGTCACACTTCAATTCACAAGTACAATAATATTTCAAATATTTGTATATAGATATAAATTCAAACAAGCTTGGATAGAATTACTTGTGTGTAATTACACTTTTAATTCTCAACCAAGTATGCAACAAACAATCAACAAATAATTTTCAACTTTATCACATTATTGACTAGGTGTATGCTTGTGATAATTGAATACCATAATATTAACTTAAACTCATATTATCAAGTTTATAGAATTCAATATATGATTTTACTAAGTTAATATTGCTATATATATTCTATAATGCCAAATCCATAGCTATAGCTTGTATATGATATGATAGTTATCAATATAATATAGATTGATCTAACTCTATGTTATTATTTTTAAATCTAAAAATTTCAAGATTTTATTACGTTAGTGTTACATTTGTTCTGTCATTCTAACGAAACTTTCCAGTGAGTTCACGTTTGTGCAGTGTTTGAAAACATATTCGAACGAAACTTTTCAGAGTACTTGCGTTCGAGTTGCATTTAAGATGCGTTCAAACATTCCTTTCCACAGGATTGGCGTTCGAATTATGTTGGAAGACGTGATCGAACGAAACTGCGTAGTATATGATTTTTTGTCTACGTGTTCGTCCGGCGTTCAAACGCCCTTACATAATTTTCATGCACAAAATATTTTTTCAAAGAAGAAGAACTTTGAAACTTGAAAAATTAGATTCAACAACACATGTAAATTAATAAGTTCTTAAGATTGTTTCCTAAATATGTTATTAATCAAATTTAACATGCATCATTCAATCCAAATTCTTATTATAAACATGAACATGGAACTTGAGAAATAAGAAAAATCCTGGAAATGAGTTGAATAAGATGATTATTCTTAAACCAAGTCGAGTTGTCTCTTTCTTTAAGAACTTATTAGCCCCGCCTCGGTGCTCTACGGATCTCTAGTGTTTAACGTGTTAGAGTTGGTGCTCGACGTGTCAATTTTATTGTATTTATTGTAAATACAATGCACATTTATATTTTATTATGATTAAAATTTAGTAGTTTTCATCAATATAATATTTTATATGGTTAAGGCATAAAATGACATTTAAAGGAATAGTTATAACGTAATTGCAAAAGCGCCGCAATTGTCACTGAGAATTGTCACAATATAATTCATTCTTAAAATTGTTCCTGGTCAAGGTTTACATATCAGATCAGTTAGTAAACCAATGAGACCGTATGTGTTGTATATTAGAATTGTTCTAATGGTTTATCTTAGTAAACTATCAGTCTTGAGAGACTCATATAAACACGAAGATATTTATTGGATAAATAGTGAACGACTCATTCAAAGATTCCTGATAGATGATACACCAACGTCAATAGGAATTTTTACGAGTTGAATAACATATTAGCTCCTTTGACTTGTTATACCACTCTGGATATGTGAGATATTCTCCACATTTTGATGGCAGTCACGTCAATGATCTTTTAAGATCAGACATTTGCATGTTCTTCGGGTATGGACTAATACTCACGACATCTTGTGATGTATTCAAAGAGGATCTGTCAGTCCCGATAGGTATCTAGTTTGGGATTCTTTGAAATCCTTGGCCGAGGTACGATTTGGAAACAAGTTCAGAATATTTATTTAAGAACCATAATTATGTCGCGACACATGAATTATTAATAGCGGAGGTTTGATGTTTATTCTATATCTCTGGAATAATTCGGATAATCTATGACAGATGGATTACATATATGCAATGACTTCGACTTGAATGGTTCAACTTGATTATTTGTGGTCGTCGTAATTTGTTAGTGGACAAATTACGGACATGAAAATTGATTCTGTGACAGATAAACTTGAACCGAGAGAGTTCCGTAATATAAAGTGTACTCGTTGAGCACTTGGACAATTAATTATGGATAATTTGAATTATTCATAATTTACACATGTGTATTAAATAATTTGTATTTGTATATGATACATAATTTTGATTAGATACACATTGATGATCAATTAGATTTTGACACTTATTTTATTATTATTATTATTTATTGATTAATTTTTAATTAATTATTAATAATGATAAATGGAAGAATATTCTTGGAATATTTTTCCATAATTTATTTTGTCTTTTTTTAATAAGTATTAAATAAATTAATTAATTGTTAATTGATTTATTTTTAGTTATGAATATTATTTGGCCAATTTAATTATCTAATCCATGCATTTTTTAGACATGGATTTATTACCAAAAAAAAAATCAAAATAATCATTTATTTTTGGATAAGATCAATTATGTGTCAAAATATTGGCCTCAATAAATTATTATTTTTTTGATCAAAAAATGCCCAAATTTCGGCCACATGAGAAAAAATATAAATGGAAATTATTTTCCATTTTGCAAGGGCTTTGCCATTTTCTCATTAGTTGAGAACAAAAGAAAAATGGGTTAGGGTTTAAAACAAGTTATCAACATCAAGAAGAAGAAAATTGAAAATTTTGGAACTTTAATTAAGGTATTAAGTTCCTAATTTCTATCTCCTTGGTTTTTTATTTCTTAAGCATGTAAATATGTATGGGATATGTATATTGCATGTTTTATTTACATATGTATCTTGGATATATATCTGATTCAAAAACTTGGTGTTGGTTGTTTGATTAACCTTAATAATTTTCTTTTGTTAAACATGTGTAACGATTAATTAGTGAATTAATCTCAAAATTTTAATTGCTATTCTATAGTGATTATTGCCACTCAAATATTGCTTAGAATTGTTCTTTAAGCTTTATATTGTGGTGATTAATTTTGGTGTAAATTAATTGGATTAATTTTATAAATAAATTGAATATAGGCATGGAAAATGGATGAATATTTTTCTGGATCAGATCTGATTTTATGACTTAAAAAAAAATAATTCTTAAAGGAATAATATGTTATTTGGATGATTTTGGATGTTTATTGGGTGGTGGATTAATTCCGGAAATTATTTCGGGGCGAAAACGCGAGAAAACAGTGAAAATTGAGTCGAAATGGGCTCGTCGCGTCTCGGCTGTCCTATTCATTGTTTGGTCAGTCCAAGAACGGACCGATCACTGCCCAAGTGACCAAGTTGGCCCGGATCAGCGATTGGTCAACCGATTTGATCGTTTGCCCGTTACACGTAGTATTTGTCGAAAAATATTTTCGTAAAATATTTCATCGTGTTTCGAAATATGTTATATTATTAATTGTTAATAAATAAATATTATTTAAACTACTTTGGGTGAATTAAAAATATTTGATATTAATTAATTCGCTCGGAAAATTTTTAAAATATTAAAAAATCATTTTCGCTCTTTAACCGTGCCTCTGCTGCGCTTATCCCAGCAAAATGGTATTAGAGCGTCTGATTCCACAGCTAAAATATTTTCCATGCATTAAATATTTGATATTTATTTTATTTTATTTTACACATGCTTAAGAATTAATTGATTGGATCAATTATTTTAACTATTTGACAATACTTGAAAATCTCTATAATAAGACTTTATTTTCTATTAGTGTATTGTACACTATATGGTCTGTCTCGTCAATACGAATGTAAATAATTTTCCCGATACTATTGTTATATCTGCCAAAATAGTGAGGATCGGAAACAGTTCAGGACCTATTTTAAGAATCACATTGGATGTGATTGATAATTGTTATCTATTTTCAAATATATTTGGGCACAATGTGCCAAAGCTGTGCATCAAAATATATTGTTCTGATCTACTTCCTGCTATAGAATTTAATTTAATTATTAAATTCTCGTATTTTGTTTGGGGATTATCAATTTATGTAAAATAGTGGGAGGACATCCTTATATTAAAATTCCATGATATGTTGGATGTTTTATGATATTAATGATATTACTTTTATCTGCTAATTCCTATTTCTTTTGTTAAGTTTTGTGATGGCAGCTACTACTTCCTCTAATCCTTTTTCACGTGTCCTGGACGCGAACAAATTGAAAGGTTCTGAGAACTTTTCTGAATAGGAATTGGATATTAAGATTGTCTTGAGATCTGAGAAGTTGAGTTATGTGCTCGATAATCTAGTATCGTTGGATATTGCTGTTGGTTTCTATTAAGGTCCCAAGATCAATAATAAGCATGAATCAAGTGCGAATACACATTGAAGAAGTTGCGGAATACTCACATCGATCGGTTGAACGACGCGGCAAGCAACAAAACTCAAAAATCTGCTCCTTATGCATTCGGTAGTGGGCTGTGCGCAGCTCACTGGTTTGGCCTTCATTTGGTCCTTCGTCAAGCTCCAAGCTTCGTCGAATGGTTCCTGGCTCATGGGTGGACTTCCCTATCACCTTCGCAAGTCTCGTAAGTGTGCTAGCACTTGAGATTTTGCCACAAAATCCCACTCTATGCTTCCCACACTGCTCGACATTTTGGAGAAAAATAGTGTGCAGTTTTTGCCCCTTGGGCATGAATGAGAAATAAGTGAGGAAGAGAGGAGAGTTGTGTTTGGTTTGTGAAATTTGTGTATCTTATACACACATGTGAATTTCACATTAATTTCACATGAATTTGGCTTTCAAAAAGCAAACCATTAAAGCTTTAATGGCACCAACCACACATCACTTCCATCAATCATGAATAGTGACTTGCGTCAATCAGTCAAAGTGAAAGACATCCATCACTTGATTGACGAATGATGTGACGCTAGATGCGACTAGCGATTTGACGCTTGATTTGACTTGCGTGCCGCACTCGAATTCGAAATGCCAATCCGCTCACAAATAATCTCGGGCTCGGGTTCGCTAATTCCAAATTAACGAATTTTCTGTTGCGTCGTAATTAAATGATTACGCCTAGCGAAGTCACTATTCACATCCATAACGAATTAATTCTAAATTAATTCGTTCGCCCGAATTAAAATCTAATTTTAATTCCGCGTCGAAATCCAATTTCGTTTAAAATATCAAATATATTAATTCTTCGATTAATTCCAAATTAATCATTATCTCTCTTTAAATGATATTTTATCCCAGATAAAATATCTCTGCAATTAATCCCAGATTAATTTTCTCTCTCTTCTAATTAATCCCAGATTAATTTAGAGTGCGAGTTATACGTCATCGGTAAATCTTTGGGAAGCGACCCATGAGATCCCCAATTATGTTGGCATTAAATTCGGTCGTCGGACTATCTGAACACGTAAGTGTTGGACAATTATGACCCATAGCGTCACTATTTGTACAGAACACAGTGTTGTTGTACAAATTAACTATGTGACAAGGAAATTGCACTCTCATCATTTGTGATTAGATCACCATAGATATATAAATGAAGAGAGGTCCCTATGATTAGTTCCTGGACTGAGAATGATATGAGACAGTATCAGTCCCCGAATGATTAATCATTAAATATCCCTAGCCGGAGTATTATCGAGACTGGACATCGATAATGCGGAATAGGCTAGTATTGCACTTGTGTACGTTGTGAGGGCACAACGGCATAGTTCTCATATATATAAGTATTGGATACTTATGCAAGTGCAATAGGAGGTCGTGTTTCACCGATGGTACGGGAAACAGCTTCGCTCTGGATAGACCCCTCGGAATCCCATTGGTATTATGACTATGTGTCTATGGGAGGCCGAAATCAAGGTAGGTGTGTATAGTCTTAACCTGAGACTTGCATCGCTAATACTTACGATAATCGATAGACTTTGGTCTTGGTGGTACAGGGCTTTAAACCGTTTCTGCGTACACCACTTCTGGGTTTATCAGAGAGTCGTAGTGTATTGGGTGTGATGTCAAGACGGAAGTATCACTCCAGTCATAGTGGAGATGATGTCACGCAGGATACGGTATTAGTGTTCTTAAGTGCTGGCCGGCCATCGGGATATTATGACAAGGTCATGTATATCCGATTATAGAGACTAGTTACCAGACATCCGACATGTGCTTCGGACGGGGCAGACACTTATCCAGCCCCAGCCCTAGCACGTGACTATCCGATACTGGGCTGATATACGCAATACTACGGTATACTACGCTTGATACAGATCTATATATTCCTGTAAGAATATTTCTGGAGAATTGGGTAGGCATGGTGATTTGCTAGAGGCCAACCTTGTCTAGTAAATCGGTATAAACGTAGTACGAGGTACTTACGTGTTCGGATAGTCCGACGACCGATTTGACTGCCAACATATCCGGAGATCTCATGGGTCGCTTCCCAAAGATTCACCGATGACGTATGACTCGCACTTATATTAATCTGGGATTAATTACAAAGATATTTTATCTGGGATAAAATATCATTAAAGGGAGAGAACGATTAATTTGGAATTAATCAAAGAATTAATATATTTGATATATTAAAAGAAATTAGATTTCGACGCAGAATTAAAATTAGATTTTAATTCGGGCGAACGAATTAATTTAGAATTAATTCGTAAGCGACGTGAATAGTAATTATGCTTGGCATGATTATTTAATTAAATTAGATTTAATTGCGTCGCAACGGAAAGTTCGTTAATTTGGAATTAGCGAACCCGAGCCCGAGATTATTTGCGAGCGCATTCGCATTTTGAATTCGAGTGCGACACGCAAGTTAAATCAAGCGTCAAATCGCTAGTCGCAACTAGCGTCACATCATTCGTCAATCAAGTGATGGATGTCTTTCACTTTGAGTGATTGACGCCAGTCACTATTCACTGATTGATGGAAGTATATGCGACTTGATTTGAGTAGATGGAAAGCATTTAATGGCTTGGTTTTGGAGGGAAAATTTGTGTATATGGTTTTTAGAAAATCATTTTACCATTTTAACTTAACAAAATCCATCTCTCTCTTCTCTCTTTTCTCTCCTCTCTCACACGCCCAAGAGGGCTGTTCTTCACTGGTTTTCTTCTGCCAGAAAACGTGAGGAAGGGAAGCAAGTGTAGTGAGATTTGTGGTAAATTTCTAGAGAGCTAGCACTCCGAGAGACATGCGAAGGTGATATGGAAGTTCACCCATGAGCCGGGAATCGTTCGACGAAGCTTGGAGCTTTTTCGAGGACTCCGAAATGGCGCAAACCAGTGGCTTGAACTGCAGTAGTGGACGTGAGGCAGTGAGCAGTTTTTGATGTCTTTGTGCCTCCGCGTCGCTCGACCGATCGATGTAAGTATTCCGCAACTTTCTCGATTTGTATTCGCACTCGTTCATGTTTGTTTTTTATTCGATCCTTGGGACCTAGAAACTCCAACAATGGTATCAGAGCGAGTAAATGCATGAAATACAACTTAGGGATAAAATTTGGGAAAAAATGTGTTTGAGCATGTTTAATGAAATTGGATGATTTAGTGTGTTTATAACATGTTTTATTGATGATTGATTAGATCAATTTGAATAAATTTGATTTGGAACAAATTTGCCCCAAATTTTATGTTGGCCGAATGGTGCCCTAAGTGTGAGCTCTTGGAATTTTAATTTTTTGATTCATTGGATGTATTAGAAATGATTTGGGGATATTGATTTAATGTTGAATTTGATTCAATTGGATTGGATTTGAATTTGGCATAATAATTCCCCTTGGCCGAGAGTCTATAAGCATGCATGGGTTTGATTTTGATTAATTTGTGTTGGAAACTAATTGATGGAGATTGCATGATTAATTAGCCTAATTTGTGTTTTGGAAATAAATGATTTGGGTAATTAATTGTGTTAATGCACTTTAGTTAATTAAAGTATGAAATTTGGAATTTTGTGTTAATTAAATTTGGGCCTATTTTGTGAATTTGGGCTTAAGTGTTGTTATTGGGCTTAATGGGCTTTGTTGTACAAAGTTGGGTTAAGGCAAATTGGATTGGATCCAATTGGGCCCAAAACCGCTTCCATAAGCCCAAATGTGACTTAATGGACCTTTGTAATTTAATTGGGCCT
>SKCR01005885.1:0-70212 GCA_019454045.1 Zanthoxylum bungeanum | reverse complement strand
GTGTTTTGGGACCTTACGGATGTAAATGAACCACGCGGGAAAACAGAATACGCGAGAAATCATATACCCTGGAAAATGGCCTGGCGTCGCGACGCCTAGATTGAATGCTCACACACAAGAATCCTAAGAGTTTGGTATTGCGATGCCAATTCTGACATCGAGACGTTGTGACAGATTTCTAGAAACTTCATAATTATATAGCTGCATGATATTAATGAAGAAGAATCATTTTCTGAAAGCAAGTGTTCTTTAATAATTTCATATAGCATGTCATCTAATATAGGAATAAGATTGCGATACTTTACCGTAATGTTGTTGATAACATGACAATCCATACATATATGTCAAGTTCCATCCTTTTTAGGTATTAGAAGAACTGGTACTGCACACAGACTCATACTTTCTCTTACATATCCTTTCTCTATAATTCCTCGACTTGCCTCTGAAGTTTCTTTGTCTCCTCGAGGTTACTTCGATAATTAGGTCGGTTAGGAATGACTACTCTAGGAAAGAAGTCTATTTGATGTTCAATCCCTCTAATGGGTGGAAGTCTATTAGGGATGTCCTTTATGAGTACGTCGCTAAATTCCTACAATAAGGAAAAAATAACACTGGGAAGAATAAAGGCAGTGTTAGTTAAAAGAATATATATGTCCTTATAGACTAGAAGCATCATGAACTCTAGCCTTAAGTGCTCTCCTCATTTCTTCTTCTCCTAAGTAAAAACTCTTCTTCACTCTTCATTTCTTTTCTCCCACATTCATGGTTTTTCCCTTCTTGGAATTACTCATGGCTTTAGGTTTTTCTTTTTCCCCACTCTCGATCTTACTCGCCAAAGATGCAACCTCTCTTTTTTTCCTTAAATCTCTCTTGCTTCAGCTTAATTTGATCTTTATATACTTGCTTAGGTGTCAAAGGCATCAACGCAATTGGTTTCACCTTATGATTGAAAGAATACATATTCTTGAAACCATCATATATCATCTTTTTATCAAATTGACATTGTCTACCCGAAAAATGTGGCATGCATGCATATGTACTACATCACACAAAATCTCATCAGTGTATGGACTTATGGTAAATGTAAGTAATATCTGTTTAGTAAATTTCACTTCTCTACATTCATTAAACCATTATAATCTATAAGGCTTCGAATGTTTCAAGCACTCTGATCCCAACCTTTCTACTAATGCAGTGCTAGCCACATTTATGCAACTCCCCCCATTTATAATCATACTACAGCTCTTTCCATTCACTATGTACCTTGTATGAAAAATATTCTCCCTTTGATGCTCCATGTCATCATTCATACTATGTGTGACACTCACAAGTGGTTCTTTTACTCCCAAGTATAAGAGTATCGAAGTAATAAAATAACTCAGTAAGTCCGGGGTCGATCCATAGGGAATAAATTTAGTGAAACAAAATAAAAATTCAAGTGAAATAAAAATGTTGGATTTGTTTGAAGTAATGGAAGATTTTAAATTGAACTGCAACAGTAAATTAAAATGATGGGTTTATGAGATACATTCTTAATAGTTCAAATATAAAGAAATCTTACTTTTTATAATATACAAATTGTCATTATTATCCAGTTAATTTACTTCAGGAATTAATTATGCCAAAACATATAAAATCATTCATAAAGGCAGTGATAACCATTTGTCTATATCAAGTCCAGTTAGGTACTCAATTATGCCAAATAAATAAAACCAGCCATAAAGGCGGTAACAATGTTTGTCAATAATTAATCCAGATTTAAATTACTTATTCAGATTATAATTTATATATTATAGTATTAATGATATTAATCTATATTCTCATATTAAGGAAAAATTATATTATGTTTCGGGTGTATATGTCATCTCTCTCATAATAGCTGGGTCCCATAATTGTGTGGGACCCAACTGCTGTGAGAGAGATGGCATATACACCCGAAACATGATATACCACCTTCATATTAAGAGGTTCACTCTTTACCCCAGCAAGATGAAATTAACTACTCATGATTTGAAGAAAAAACATGCATAATTTTATTACCGAAAGAAAAAAAATTACAATAAAGCTTAAAAAATAAAACACACAAGATAATATCTCTCAAATTCTACAAGAGAACTTTGAAAGAAAGCATGAAGAAAAATGAAAGGTGAGCACCTCTATTTATAGTAGAAATACTCATCTCTCAATTATTAATTACAACTTTCCAAATCAAATACAAACAACAAACTTTTACTAATTTTTTTTTTCTTTTTCCTTTTTTGACCTTTTTTTTTTTGATTTTTTGTTGATAGTTTTGAAAACATGATCACAATATGATATTTAAACTTTTATTTTTTATTTTTTATTTTTTTATTTTCTATTAATTATAATTACATGCAACACACATTGATGTCTTCACCAATTTCAACCTTGAAAACCTCAGAACTATAAATTCTTGTAAACATCACAGTTGTAGATATTTGAGTTTTCTTTCATCTGGAACTGAAATCGGCTCAATCCGATATCAGAGTAAAACGTTATGGCCAAATTACGAAAATTGTGCAAAACTGAAATTTCTAAAATTGTACACTGTTAGAACACCCTTTCAAGTTTTTGGCCTCCAAAATCCAAATTTCACGTCCATTTTTCTAGTTATGCATCCAATGTATTATTTCACCGACATAAAAAATAAAAATCACAATAAAAATATATAAAACATAAATTTAATTATTATTTTACAAATGTGATAAATTAAGGGGATTAATGAAATTATAAGTGTAAAATGATTAGTTTTTATTTTATTAAGTGTACACTTTTTAATGTTAATCACACCCCCAACCTGTTTATTATTAGTCCCTAGTAATTTAAGCGAAAAACTTTAAAATGACAAATTCTTATCCAAATTAATAATTGTTTTCTTTCTTTCTAAATGATCAAATAAGTAATTTCTCTTGTACTTTTGACCCTTCTTCCATACACACATAAAACAAGGTATCAATCAATTCATTGTCCCACAATATTCACATGTCTTGTTGAAAATGAGTAATATTTTTGTCCTAAAATTATATTAGAGTCCACACCTTTTTGGCAATGGAAGTTTATTTATAAATACAAAAATAATTTTTTTAGTAATAATACATCTTCAATCTTTGTAGCGAGCTTTGGGCCAGTGACTCCCAAACCAGTTGGCTTTAGGGCACTAGGTGTTAAGACACCCATATGGAGTTAATTGCTAGAATCTCAGATGTTAAAAAGCATAAGTGTCCAATTTCCTTAAGCTTTCTTTTTAACTCATGTAACGAGCTTTGGGATAGTGACTCTCAGAACAGATGGCCTTAGGGCACTAAGTGTTAAAACACCTCTACGAACTTAATTGCTCGAGTTAGAGAGGCTATGAAATCAAACTTATTCACACATTCTTTTACAAACTCAAGCTCTACCGTTTTAGGCGAACAATCACTGCTTGCTGAGGCAAGATGTTTGGCAATCAAGTAAGAGCTTAATCATTATTAATATCATTTTTTTTAAAAAAAAACTAACTCAAGTTCTACCGTTTTACGCGAACAATTACTGCTAGCTAAGCAAAGATATCATGTTACTAAGTAAAATCATGGTTATATATATAATATATATATATATATATGGGGAATAAGAACCCAAATTCCACTACTTTTAGGTGATACCTCCAACAAACTAGAGAACTGAATATTATAAAATTTTCACTTACAACCCATGTATGTTGATAATACCTGTCAGATGAGCATATGAAAATCAATTTTAATCAATATTATGGAGAATTCACAAATTTAAATGATTCAAAAAAAGGAACAAAAATAACTTGTTACGAATTATTTTGAGATGCGTCTCAGGAGCGAAAACTGTTGGACAATTATGACCCATAGCGTCACTATTTGTAAAAGACATTGTGGTTTTTGTACAAATTAACTATGTGACAAAGGAAATTGTTATTTTATCATTTTGTAATTAGATTGCTTAAGTATATAAATGATAAAAGTCCTTATGATTAGTTCCGGATTATAAAATATGAGACAGTATCAATCCACTAAAGGTTTAGTCATTAAATATCCATAGTCGTAGTATTATCGAGACTGGACATCGATAATACAGAATATACTAGTATTTCACTTGTGCGTGTTATGGAAGCGTAACAACATAGTTCTCATATATTTAAGTATTGGATACTTATGCAAGTGTGATAGGAGGTTGTGTTTGCCGATGGTACGGAAACAGCTTTGCTCTGGATAGACCCCGCGGAATCCCATTGGTAGTATGACTATGTGTCTATGGGAATCCGCATCAGGGTAGGTGTATTTGGTCTTAACCTGAGACTTGCATCGCTAATACTTGCGACAATCAATACGCTTTGGTTTTGGTCGTCCGAGACTTTAAAAGGTTCTGTGTACGCCTCTTCTGGGTTTATTGAGAATCGTAGTGTATTGGGTGTGATGTCAAGACGGAAGTATCACTTCATTCATATGGAGATGATGATCACGCAGGGATACAGAACTGGTTCTCTATTATGTTGCAACTATCGGGATAATATGACAAGGTCATGATTATCCGATTATAGAGACTAGTTGTTTGTGATCCGATATATGCTTCGTACAAGGCAGACACTATTCCAGCCTCAGGCCTTGCATGTGACATCCGATACTGGATCGCAATATGCACTACTACGTATACTATGCTTGACAAAGATTATGTATTCCTTAAAGAATATTTCTGGAGAATTGGGTAGGCACGGTGCTTTGCTAGAAGCAAACCATGTCTTGTAAATCGGTAAAAATGTGGTACCGGGTACGCACATGTTCGGATAGTCCGACGACCGGATTTACTGCCAACATATCCAGGGATCTCATGGGTCGCTTCTCGAAGATTCACCGATGACGTTTGACTCGAACATAATTAATCTGAGATTAATTAGAAGAGAGAGAAAATTAATCTGGGATTAATTACTGCGAGAATTTATCTGGGATAAAATTCGAATAGAAGAGAGAGAAAGATTAATTTAGAATTAATCGATAAAATAATATATTTGATATATTATATGAAATTAGATTTCATAATGAAATTAAAATTGGATTTTAATTCGGGCGAACAAATTAATTTAGAATTAATTCGCGAGCGACTTTAATAGTAATTTTGCTAGACATAATTATTTAATTAAATTTAATTTAATTAAGTCGCAACGAAAAATTCGTTAATTCAGAATTAACGAACCCGAGCCCGGAATGTGTTTGTGGGCCCTTTCGGATTTTGAATCAAGTGGGGCCCACCACAAGTCACATCACTAGTCAAACTACGTATTTTATGGTGATGAAAGTTAGTATTAGTTATGTTAACTTGTAAGACACATTTCCTTCTTTTATTTTTGAAAAGGCGAATGACATTTTACTAACTTATTTTTTGGTTATGTCTTTGATTTTTTGGAAAATCATTTTCACTTCACACTTCACTCTCTCTCTCATTCCTTGCCTTGGGCGTGAACTAGCTTCTCCTCATCTCTTCCATTTTGCCGAGAGTTGCTTCTCTCATTGGGGAAATTTTGTAGCAAAATTTCTTCCTAAGCTAGCACTTAAAGGGTCTACAAAGGTGATAGGGAAACAATCCCATTGAGTTTGGAATTCATTCATCAAGCTTGGAGCTCAACCATACAAATCAAAGAGGAGATTGGAGCACTTCTCAAAGAGGAAATTTTGAACTTTCCTACATCCACTTATCCGATCGTTGTAAGTATTTATCCGCTATCTTACTTCTAGTATTCACATGTTTTATGCTTAATTTGATCCTAGGCATGTTCTTAGAGAACCCAACAAAAACTCCTTATACAGCCAGCTCTGAACAACAATTCCACTTGGTTAGTCAAAAATTTGTTGTTGATTTGTGTATTTTTTTGAAAAAACACAAAAGAAAATCAACATAAAATATTTTTAATTTTTTTACACACAAAATAACAAAGCAAAAACAACATAAAAAAACTATTTTTTTTTTTTACAAAAAACATCAACACAAAAATAATTTTTTTCAACAAAAAATTATCTAATCAAATATCCCCTCCCCCCAACCAATTTGAGACATTATCCCCAATGTCTGAAAAAGAAGAAATAGAGTTTAGAAGACATCACCTGGTTAGTGTGGAATTGACAATTGAATCTACGACTATTTAAAAGAAAAAAATTACAAATAAAAATTCTAGTCTACTCTATGCTTCATGCCACGATCGTTACCAGACCATTTCAACTTGGAAAGAATGAGATCGATTTTGGGTCATAAGCTAAAAGTTGGTCAATTAAATCATCGGCTTTTCTTGCAGTTAGGAAGATATCTTTTACCGGTTTTGAAATAAACCCATTTCTCCTGACATCCTTAAGAAATACTAAAAGAAAATCGAAAAATCCATCAACATTAAGTAGTCCACTGGGTTTTTGGTGAATGTTCTAGTTCGCTCATGATGCAACAATGAATATTTCCTCCAACGTGCCCAATCCACCTAGTAAAGTAACAAAAACGTCAGCATGATTGATCATTTCAGTAAGTCTTTCAGACATACCTGAGATGATGCATTCTTCTCCATTTGATTTTCCGATGAGATTTTCCTCTGTCAAATGTTTTGGAATGATCCTCAAAACTTGACTGCCACCTTCTTGCACGACCTTTGAAACATACCCCATCAATCTAAGATTGCCACCACTATATACTAAGTGCATGTTTTTTCCCGCCATAACTCTACCCAATTCTTGTGCAACCTCAACAAATTCTGGTTTAGTTCAAGAGCTAGTTCCATAAAAGACACATATATTAGTGACTCATCATTTTAAAGTTTTCTCCATTTTTGCTATCTCTCTTATCTAGATGTGTCAAAGAGAGAAACGACGAGCTGAATTTATAGATCCTGAAAAAGGATAAGCAATAAATGTAATAGTACCTACAAAATGATAATTATCAGATGAATAGTAAAATATATCGTGAAAGTCAAAAAGTTTAGATACAGTCGGCAAAAGTAAAGGAAATCAAAACAATAAATTAAAGTAAATGAAAACAGTAATTTAAAGTAAAGGAAATCAAAGCAATAAATTGAAAAATTTGTATTGGTAGTTATAATTGTGGCTCACATCTTCCTCTGGTTTTACGTCTAGTAACGGCTTGAACGCCCTCTATGGGTCGGGGATATGCTTCCCATCAAATTTTCTTATAAATTGGCAAACATAGTCTTTTAAAGTCAGATTCTCGAGACTGTATTGGTATTTTTTTTTAATTATGTATGCGAATTGTGAATTACTCGATGAACATGTCCACTAGGATGCGTCTTAAGAGTCAATGATATATCATCTAAAGACTCATTACTCAAGCCATCTCTAATGAATTGAATTTTATCTTCGTGATTGTCAGACACCATTCCTAAAGAACGATAACGAGTGTTGCACGTCCAACGTGCACATATATAACAAACACCTAATTGTTTAGCTCTTCGTTTTTTAGCATATGTGATTTTCCCTAAACCAGACATGTAAGAAATGAAAGAGTCAGACGACTCACCTACCAAGTGAACCCTTTCTTTAATTACCCAATGAATATCACTAGGAATACCATAGATCACTAGAAGCCTCATTCTTTCGGTACGTGCTTTGTAAATTTTCATCAGAGCATTTTGAGGAAGAGAAGAGTTGTGGAGTTTTTTAAGAGTTTCTTTCATGCCTTGATTGTAGGGTATCGGTAATTTTAGGAAACTGAAAGAACCGATTTAGAGTCACGGAGTACCGTTATCCACTGTTTAACCGGGGTGTAAGATTCTAATAAAAAGTGAAAAGATAAAAAAAATGCTGTAAAACTCAAGAAAATGGAAATTAGACAAATAAAAAAGAAAAGAAAAGAAAAAAACATCAATCACAGTACACTGGATTTGAAAGGAAAAGAGATTCTTGAAAATTTGAACACTCCAAAAATAGTTTCAGACGTTGTCCATTCACTTTAAATACATAACCATCTATAGGATTCTCAATGTCAATAGCCTCATATGGATAAACGTGCTTCACAATAAATGGGCCACTCCATTTGAATTTCAATTTTCCAGGAAATAAATGAAGACATAAATTATAAAGTAAAACATTTTGACCAATTTCAAATATTTTTCGTGAAATTCGACTATCATGAAAGACCTTAGTTTTAGCTTTAAGAATTTTTGCATTCTCATATGAATCATTCCTTAACTCTTCAAGTTCATTTAATTGCAGTTTACGTTCATGACTGGTATTTTCAAGGTTTGAATTGAATGCTTTAATAGCCTAATATGCCTTATGCTAAAGTTTTACAGGAAAATGATAAGGGTTTCCATAAACTATACGATGGGGAGACATTCCCAAAGATGTTTTGAAAGCTGATTGGAATGCTCAAAGTGCATCAGTCAGTCGAAGAGACCAATCTTTACGATTTGGGTTGACCATTTTTCTAAAATTTATTTGATTTCCCTATTTGCTAGTTCAACTTGACCATTTGTCCGAGGGTGATAGGAGGTAGAAATTTTATGTGTAACTCCATACGTTTTCATTAAGGACTCAAAAGGCATGTTACAAAAGTGTTTACCTCCATCACTTATAATGGCCCAATGGATTCCAAATCGACTTAAAATATTTTATTTTAAAAATTTAATCACAGTTTGGTGATCATTGTTTCGACAAGGAATCACCTCAACCCATTTTGAGACATAATCAACTGCAACTAAAATATATAAAAATCCAAATGACGGTGGAAATGGACCCATGAAATCTATCCCCCAACAATCAAAGATTTTGATGACAATGATGGGATTTAAAGGCATCGTGTTTCTTTTTAAAATGGATCTCAACTTTTGATAATTTTCATAAGTTTTGCAAAAAACATGGGTATCTTTAAAAATGATGGGCCCATAAAATCCACATTGTAAGATTTTTACAGCAGTTTTCTTAAATGAGAAATGACCTTCACATGCTTTTGAATGATAAAATTGAATAACAACACTTATCTCACTGTCCGGTATGCATCATCGAAAAATTTGATTGGGGCAATACTTGAACAGATATGGATCGTCCCAGTAGAGAATCTTTTGACTTCAGTTTCTTGTCTTGATGGCTCCAATCTGAAGGTATTTTTTCTGTTGCAAGAAAATTGACAATATTAGCATACCAAGGCATTGTATTTATAGAAAATAAAAATTCATCAGGAAAAGAGTCACTGATAGGAGTTGTGTCAATTGATGACTCATTTATGAGTCTCGATAAATGATCTGCAACTACATTCTCTGCTCCTTTCTTGTTTTTGATTGTGAGATTGAATTCTTGAAACAACAAAATCCATCGTAGTAATCTTGGCTTTACATTCTGTTTAGACATCAAATATCTAACAGCAGCATGATCAGAGTAAACAACGGTTGAAGAACTAATTAAATATGATCGAAATTTATCCAATGTATGTATTACAACAAGTAGTTCTTTTTCCGTGGTAGTGTAATTTATTTGTGCACTGCTTAAAGTTATATTTGTGTAATATATTACATAATGCTTACCTTCCTTTATCTGTCCTATCACTGCACCAATTGCATAATCACTGGCATCACACATTAACTCAAAGGGCAAAGACCAATCAAGAGATTGCATGATAGGAGCAGAAGTCAAAAGACTGATAATCTTTTCAAATGATTTTTGACATTCTTCTATCCATTCAAATGTTGCATCTTTTAATAGGAGGTTACATAAGGGTCTGGATATGGTAATAAAGTTTTTAATGAATCTCTTATAAAATCATGCATGTCCTAAGAACGAACTGATTTCCCTAACTGTTTTTGGTTGTGGCAATTTAGAGATCACCTCTATTTTTACCTTATTAACCTCAGTACCTTTAGATGACACAACGTGTCCCAAAACAATTCCTGAATTAGTCATGAAATGGATTTTTTCCCAGTTTAACACAAGTCATTTTTCTTGACTTCTTTTCAAAATATTTTCCAAATAATTCAAGCAGTTATCAAATGAATTCCCAAAAACAGTTATATCATCCATAAAGACCTCCAAACAATGTTCAACCATGTCAGTAAATATGCTTAACATGCATCGTCGGAATGTTGCTGGTGCATTACAAAGTCCAAAAGGCATTTTCCTAAATACAAATGTTCCAAAGGGACATGTGAATGTGGTCTTTTCCTGATCTTGTAAAGCAATGAAAATTTGATAATAACCTCAGTAACCATCAAGAAAACAATAGTATGGATGTCCTACTACTCTTTCCAAAATTTGGTCGAGAAATGGTAAAGGAAAATGATTTTTTATAGTGGTGTCATTTAGTTTTCTATAGTCAATGCACATACGCCAACTAGATGGGATTCGAGTTGGAATTAATTCTCCTTTATCATTTTTCACAACAATTATTCCAGACTTTTTAGGTACGACTTGTGTAGGACTTACCCACTTACTATCGGAGATAGGGTAGATAATGCCTACATCAATAAGTTGAAAGACTTATGTTTTTACCACTTCTTTCATGTGAAAGTTTAATCTTATTTGGGGTTAACGATATGTCCTAGCATTATCTTCTAAATGTATTATGTGTGTGCAGATCAATGTATTAATGCCTTTTATGTCTTTTAAAGTCCATCCAATAGCCATCTTATATTTTTTTCAACACATTTAACAACTTACCTTCTTGATGCTTGTGAGGGAAGCAAAAATTACAATAGGGTAAGTTTGTTCATCTGCAAGAAATGCATACTTCAGTCATTCTTTCAAAGTCTTTAACTCCAATTTGGGTGGTTCCTCATATTTTTCTTCTTCCAGTGTTCCTAGTTCCTCCAAATTCTTTTTTTCTTCATCATCTCCCAGTACCTATATAGAATCAAGTAAAAAATCATTAGGAGTATCCGAATTTAATTGCATACTTGATTCAAGAAAATTAACAGTATAAATTTCCATAGAATCAGATAAACCCCTGAATATGTTCCTCCAAAATTGGTTCAATCAGTTTCATGCTCTCATTCTCACTGTCCTCATCATATGGTTGTTTGCACATGTTAAAAACATTTAGCTCCAATGTCATATTGCCAAAAGAAAAATTCATGATTCCATTCTTGCAATTAATTAAAGCGTTAGCTATTACTAAAAATGGGTGACCAAGTATTACATGAATTGGCTTATAACTGTTTGTTACAGGTTGTGTTTCCAAGACAATAAAATCCACAAGATATATGAATTTATCGACTTGTAATAACACGTCTTCCATAATTCTTTTCGGTACCTTGATTGATTTATCAACAAGTAAAAGAGTAGTTGAGGTTGGTTTTAACTCACCAATCTTAAGTTGTCGGTAAATCGAAAATGGAAGCAAATTGACACTAGCTCCAAGATCAAGCAAAACATGTTAAATCTTTTTGATTTCCAATAATACAAGAAATAGTTGGACAACTAGGGTCCTTGTATTTTAATGCATTATTGGCTGAGAGAATGAAACTTACATGTTCAGCTAGAAAAGTTTTATTTCTTACCTGGTGTTTCCTTTTAACGGTGCACAAGTCTTTCAAAAATTTCGCATAAGATTGTATTTATTGGATGACATCTAATGCCTAGGGAAATTGAGGTGTATGAGAAAAATTATTATCATCAACGATAGGTAATGGTTCATCAACCCCTTCCTTACCCTCTGAATCTAATTTATTTTTAGCTTCGAGAGGTTCAAGAATAGGTCTGTGGATGACCTTACCACTGCGAAGGGTAATAACATATTTTATTTGGTATATGTGTTGACTACCAGAACTACCCTTGTGAGGGTTTTGACGACTCTTGAGGTTTGGCTATGGTTGTGCAGGAAACTTTCCTTTCTCATTAATAGTCAATGCAGATGTGATTTTGGAGAAAGTATCTTTCAGATCAATCAATGTTTGCACATTTTGGTTATTGATGGCTTCCTGTTTCTCAATGAATGCTTGCAATATATCCTTAAGGGTTTTCCTAGGCTATGGTATTGGGTTTCTATTAAGTCCCAAGATCAATTTCAAGCAAGAAACACATGTGAATACATCAAGAAGTACGGCGGAATCATACTTACATTGATCGGATTTTACGACGCGACGAACACAAGCCCTTGCTCCATGAAGCTCTCGGATTTGCTCCTTGGTGTGCTCCTTGTGATTCGGCCATGGTGGTCCAAGCTCCAAGCTTTCGAATGGTAATTCCATGCTCACAAGTTGGTTTCCCTATCACCTTCGCAGGACCCTGAATGTGTGCTAGCACTTGTGAAATTTTGCAACAAAACTTCACTAAGCTTCTTCATCATTCTCGGCTTTTGGCATAAAAATAAGAGGAAGAATTGCCCCTTGGGCGTGAGAGGAGAGAGTGAGAGAGAAGAAGTTGGTTTGTGTATCTAATACACTTATTTGGCTTTCAAAAAATCAAATAAAGATATACCAAAATTTTTGTAAAAGGCTTTCAAAAAGTCAACAAAAATTTGGAGCCAAAAGTTGTAATTAATGACTTCCAACTACCACCATCAATCACAAGTGACAAGTTGTCACTAGACATCACATCAATTGATTGACTAGTGATTTGATGCTTGATGTGACTTGTGGGCCGCACTTGATTCGAAATGCGAGTGGGCCCGCAAACACTCCCGGGCTCGGGTTCGCTAATTCCGAATTAGCGAATTTTTCATTGCGACGTAATTAAATCAAATTAAATTAAATAATTTTGCCTACCAAATAACTATTCACGTCACTAATGAATTAATTCTAAATTAACTCGTTCGTCCGAATTAAAATCTAATTTTAATTCCTCGTAGAAATCCAATTTCTTTTAATATATCGAATATATTAATTTATTGATTAATTCCAAATTAATCGTTCTCTCTCTTTAAATAATATTTTATCCCAGATAAAATATCTCCGTAATTAATCCCAGATTAATTTTCTCTCTCTTATAATTAATCCCAGATTAATAAAGTGCGAGTCATACGTCATCGGTGAATCTTCGGGAAGCGACCTATTGTTGGATAATTATGACCCATAGCGTCACTATTTGTACAGATCATGGTGTTTTTGTACAAATTAACTATGTGACAAAAGAGATTGCACTCTTATCATTTTGATTAGATCACCTTAGATGTATAAATGATGAGAGGTCCCTATGATTTGTTCCTGGACGGAGAATGATATGAGACAGTATCAGTCCACGTAGGATAAATCATTAAATATCCCTAGTCAGAGTATTATCGAGATTGGACATCGATAAATACGTAAAAGACTAGTATTGCAGTTGTGCGCGTTGTGAGGGCACAACGGCATAGTTCTCATATATTTGGGTATTGGATACTCATGCAAGTGTAATAGGAGGTTGTGTTTCACCGATGGTACGGGAAATAGCTTCGCTCTGGATAGACCCCCACGGAATCCCATTGGTAGTATGACTATGTGTCTATGGGAGTCCGGCATCAGGGTAGGTGTATTTGGTCTTAACCTGAGACTTGCACCGCTAATGCTTACGACAATCAATATACTTTAGTTGAGGTCGTCCAGGGCTGTAACAGGTTCTGTGTACGCCAATGCTGGGTATATTGAGAATCGTAGAGTATTGGGTGTGATGTCAAGACGGAAGTATCACTCCAGTCATAGTGGAGATGATGTCACGCAGGATACGGTATTAGTGCTCTTAAGTGCTGCGCGGCCAATCGCGATATTATGACTAGGTCATGTATATCCGATTATACAGACTAGTTACCAGACATCCGACAAGTGCTTCGTACGGGGCAGACACAACTCCATCCCCAGGCCTAGCATGTGATAGTCCGATACTGGATCGACATGCACTATATGATGTATACTACGCCTGATATAGATCCTTTATTCCTGTAAGGATATTTCCGGAGAATTGGGTAGGCATGGCACTTTGCTAGAAGCCAACCTTGTCTTGTAAATCGGTAAAACGTAGTACTTGGTACTTACGTATTCGGATAGTCCGACGACCCGATTTACTGCCAACATATCTGGGGATCTTATGGGTTGCTTCCCAAAGATTCACCGATGACGTATAACTCGCACTCTAAATTAATCTGGGAATAGTTCGATGAGAGAGAAAATTAATCTGGGATTAATTACGGAGATATTTTATCTGGGATAAAATATCGTCTATAGAGAGAAAACGATTAGTTTGGAATTAATCGGTAAAGTTAATATATTCGATATATTAAACGAAATTGGATTTCGACGCGGAATTAAAATTAGATTTTAATTTGGGTGAACGAATTAATTTAGAATTAATTCGTTAGCGACGTGAATAGTGAAATCGCTAGGCGTAATCATTTAATTACGACGCAACGGAAAATTCGCTAATTAGGAATTAGCGAACCTGAGTTCGAGAGTGATTGCGAGCGCATTCATATTTCGAATTCGAGTGCGGCAACGCAAGTCACATCAAGCGTCAAATCATTCGTCACATCAAACGTCACTTTGAGTGATGTGATTGATTGATGTGATTGATTGATTGAAAGACTACATGTCACTTTAATAAAGTGAAATGAATAGTTGATGGTTTTAGGTGAAATAGTGTGAGTTGGTGAAACATTTACCTTTTTATTATTTAATATATTATTTGGTAATTGTTTTAGTATATTTTCATGGAAAATATATAAAGCATTTTGGAAAATGCTTTGACTAACTTTAATACACAATTTCTCTCTTCCTCTCATCTCTCTCAATGTCACGCCCAAGGGGCATAACAGCTCACTGTTTTCTGTCAAGAAAACCGAGCAAAGGGAAGCATAGAGTTGGGTTTTTGTGGCAAAAACCGCAAGTGCTAGCACACTACGAGATATGCGAAGGTGATATGGAAGTTTACCCATGAGCCGGGAATCGTTTGACGAAGATTCGAAGCTCAAATGATGAAGCAAAATCTGAAAACTTGAACCAATGGACTGCTCACTGCCAAGGACGAATTCCAATGGGAAAAATGATTTTGTTCGTCGTTTCGTCGCACAACCGATCGATGTGAGTATTCCGCAACTCCTTTGATATGTATTTCACACTTTTTCATGCTTGTTTGATGATCTTGGGACCTAGAACAAAACCAACAACCATGAGATCCCCGGATATGTTGGCAGTAAATCCGGTCGTCGGGGTATCCGAACACGTACGTACCTAGTATACGTTTTTACCGATTTACAAGATATGGTTGGCTTCTAGCAAAGCACCGTGCCTACCCAATTCTCCAGAAATATTCTGACTGGAATATGTGATCTATATCAGGCGTAGTATACGTAGTATTGCGTATTTCGATCCAGTATCGGATGTCACGTGCAAGGCCTGGGGCTTGAATTGTGTCTGCCCCGTACGAAGCACATATCGGATCTCTGGTAACTAGTCACTATAATCGGATAAACATGACCTAGTCATAATATCCCGATAGCTGCAGCATATAAGAGAACCAGTTCCGTATCCTACGTGATCATCATCTCCACTATGACTGGAGTGATACTTCCATCTCGACATCACACCCAATACAATACGATTCTCAATATACCCATAAGAGGCGTACACAGAACCTGTTAAAGCCCTGGACGACCAAAACCAAAGTATATTGATTGTCGCAAGTATTTGCGGTGCAAGTCTCAGGTTAAGACCAAATACACCTACCCTGATTCGGACTTCCATAGAGACATAGTCATACTACCAATGGAATTCCGAGGGGTCTATCCAGAGCGAAGCTGTTCCCGTACCATCGGTAAACACAACCTCCTATTACACTTGCATGAGTATCCTATACCCAAATATATGAGAACTATGCCGTTATGCTCCCACAACGCGCACAAGTGTAATACTAGTCTATTCCGCATTATCGATGTCAATCTCGATAATACTACGACTAGGGATATTTAATGATTAAACCTTTATGGATTGATACTGTCTCATATCATCTCAATCCGGAACTATTCATATGAACCTTTTATCATTTATACATCTTGGTAATCTAATTACAAATGATAAAAGAGCAATTTCCTTTGTCACATAGTTAATTTATACAACAACACCATGATCTGTACAAATAGTGATGCTATGGGCCATAACTATCCAACAATCTCCCACTTGGCCTATAGCCAATCACTCAAGTGTCCTACACCCGAACTATGTACGGTTCACTCAAACTTCTGCTGAGAAAAGACTTTCGTCAGCGGATTTGCATGGTTATCATCTGATGCGATTTATTCGATCATCACATCACCACGATGTATGATCCGAACGAATCAGATGAATAATTGAAGTATATATATCTGGATCGTTGATGAGACCATTAATTCTTTAGCCTGTGCTGTAGCCTAGCTCAGCTACTAACAGAACTAAATCTAAGCTAATTAGATTTATTATCGACCCAAATGGCTTCTATTGCTGCCTTAGCTGCAACAATAATCCAATTTTGTTGTTTATTCGGTAACAGTATCTTGCTTGGAAGATTTCCAGCTCACTGTTCCGTTATTCAAACTGTATAGTACCGTTGTTACGACTTATAGTCGTTATTATCGGTTAGGAAACTTGCAACGGTGAACCCAGTCACTTCAAGTTCTCCTTCTCCATAGTATAAGAAAGCATCATTAGTTCCTCTAAGATACTAAAGGATGTTCTTAACATCAATCCAGTGACTATCACTTGGATTGGCCCAATTGTGACTTCATATGCTCAAAGCGTATGAGACACCAGGTCGCGTACATTTATTTGAATGTACTAGAGTATCAACAACTTTAAATCTATCCCAGTAGATCTTTATTCCTAGAATAAATGTTGTTTCTCCCAAGAATTCTACGGAGAATTTTCATGAAAGCCAAGCTTTCACCGATTGTATTATGGGAATATCATTTCCAAGAAATGATATGTCATCATTATTTAGAACATTCATTGTCAGTGCGCTCCCACTAACCTCCTTATATACATAAGAATCATTTTCGTTTTGAATTAAATCATATACCATTATGATTACATTAAAACGATAGTTCCAAGAACGCAATGCTTGCTTCAATCTATCCATGGATCGAATTAACTTGCAAACCTTGTTTGCTCATTTTAGTACGAAAAAACCGTCAGGATGTTTTAAACATCCTCCAAAAAGTTTCCGTTAAGGAAAGCGGTTTTGGAATTCTGCTGTCATATTGCATGAATGAAACATGCAACATTAGCAAGCATTGTCCAAATGGATTTAACAATGGCAACGAGTAAAAGGTTTCGTCGTAATCGACACAATGTTGATAACGATACCTTTTCACTACAAGCCTAGCTTAGTACGTTGGTATGTTGCCTTCCATGTATGTCTTTCTAGAAGAATTATATATACCAATAGGCACAATGCCTTCCGGTACAACAACTAGTATCCAAACTTGGTTGGTATACATGGAATCCATTTCGAACTTTATGGCAATTTTCCATAATAGGGAGTCGATACATTGTATCACTTCCTCATACGTAGTCAGTTCGTATTCCTCAATAAGATTGACATCTTCATGAGGTGAGATCAGAAACCCATACCCCATGTTATTTTCTGACTCTCTCCGAATTACGCGGTTCTTGTGTATTCGAAGATTATTGGTATAGTTTCATCCTTGATGAACTATTTGTGTTCCATTAAGGAATCGGTGCCTGGAACAGTATTATTCCGATTTTCATCGAGTTTTACTTTCCTCCCACTTACCACTGCATATCGGTATTCCTCTTAGGAAAACTGCATGGTGAGCAACAATTACATTGTTCTCTAGTGAGTTGTATAAGTACTATACTTTGGTTTCCCTAGGATAACCCACAATTAGGCACTTATCCGATTTGGGTTTTAGTTTGGTATCATCCAAACATATGCCTAGCATACCCAAATCTCCAGGAATGAGAAAACCTAGTTTCTTTCCTGTTCATATCTAATATGAAGTTTGTCAAACAGATTTTTATGGAACCTTATTCAAAATAAGTCTTACACTGTTTAATGCGTATCCTTTGAAGGAAATGCTAGCTCAGAGCGACTCATGATTCACCTTATTATGTCCAACAAAATTCGGTTTCTCCGTTCAGACACACCGTCAAATTGACGTGTTCCGGGAGGAGTCCTCATTGAAAGAATATTATACTCTTTCAAGTATTTGAGAAACTTATTGCTTAAGTATTTTCCATCATGGTCTAACCGTGACGGTTTTAATACTTTAACTGGTCTGTCTATCTACTTCGTGTCGAAACTCTTTGAAAGTTTCCGATCCATGTTTCACAAGAAACACATAACCATAACGCGATTCCATATCCGTAAAGGTCACGAAACATTCATATCCACCTCTAGCCTAGCTAGATATGGGCCTACTTACGTCACTATGAACGAGGGATAACAGATCAGTGGCATTTGCACTTTTACCAAGTAAAAGGTGTTTTAGGCACTTTGCCTAATAAACTAGATTCGTAGACATTATTTGAATGGAATCAAATCTATCCTAGTATCCACTCTTCGAAAGTGTGGATATACGAGTCTTGTTAAATTGTGTCCCAGACAACAATGCCACTTATAAGTCTCAACTGATTAAATCAGTTTGAGCTATTTTTTTGTCATGTTATACGTTTGAGATTCATTTATATTCTAAATATAAATACTGTTATTCACATCTAATGTGTTTATCTCAATATCATCTTTATAAAATAAAACACTTTAGTGTTCTAGAATATAAAGGTATACCCGCAACGGGTTAAACCCTGATATAGAAATAATGTTTCTAGTCAAACTAGTTACATTTAACAGTTTCCTAATTTAAGTACACACCCGAAGGGTAGTTCCTAAACTTAGGTTTCTACGGTTAAAACAGCGACTCTCGTCCCGTTTCCTAATAGCAGATTAATCTCATCTGAAGTCAGTATCCTGCTCATAGCAGATTCTGCACACCAGTACATATCTATGTACCACATTTAGTATCTAAAATCCAATTTTAATACTAGTAGTGAACATGTTTATGACAAACATATTTGAAGTCAGATCCTTGCCCGTCTTCAATTCCTTCATGTCTGCCTTGTCCATACGGCAGTCACGCTTCCAGTGACCCCGTTTCCCACAGTTTAGGCAGACATTTTGGAATTTGTCCTATATATTCCCAGAAGATTATAATGATTTTGCCTTTGCCCATTTTCCACACCCCAGATGCCTTTGGCCAAGCCTTGGCTTTCTGGAAAGTCGAAGTAAGATACGCCTTGTGTTGGGTTTCTCTAAGGTCCCAAGGATCAAGTCAAGCATCAAACATGTGTGAATACAATAATGAAGAATGGCGGAATCATACTTACATTGAGCGGTTTTGCGATGCGATGAACATAAGCTTTTTGCTCCCTTAAAGCTCTCGGCTTTCTCCCATTAGTGTGCTCCATTTCGGTCAAGCTCCATGGATGGATCTCTAAGCTCTAAGCTTTGTGATTTCATGTTCACAAGTTGGTTTCCCTATCACCTTCGCAAGACCCTTAGAGCGTGCTAGCACTTCAGAAATTTTGCCGCAAAACTTCCTAAGCTTCTCCTATAACTCACGGTTTTTGACAGTGAAAAAGAAGGAGAAATTCCCCTTGGGCGTGAGAGAGGAGAGAAGAGTGGAGAAAGTGTGTTATGTTTTTGGTTGTTGGAGATTTGTGTATCTAATACACAAAAATGAATTTCAAAATTCATTTTCCAAAAATTTTGCTTTCCAAAAGTCAAAAGGCATTTATGCCATCAACCACTTCCATCACTATTCACATCACTCATGACAAGTTGTCAAATCACTCAAAGTGACTAGACATCACATCAATTGATTGACTAGTGATTTGACGCTTGATGTGACTTGTGGGCCGCACTTAAATTCGCAATGCGAGTGCCCCCGCAAACACTCCCGGGCTCGGGTTCGCTAATTCCAAATTAACGAATTTTCCTTTGCGACGTAATTAAATAATTATGCCTAGCAAAATCACTATTCATGTCGCTAACGAATTAATTCTAAATTAACTCGTTTGCCCGAATTAAAATCTAATTTCAATTCTGCGTCGAAATCCAATTTCATTTAATATATCGAATATATTAATTTATCGATTAATTCCAAATTAATCGTTATCTCTCTTTAAATAATATTTTATCCCAAATAAAATATCTCTGTAATTAATCCCAGATTAATTTTCTCTCTCATCAAATTAATCCCAGATTAATAAAGTGCGAGTCATACGCCATCGGTGAATCTTCGGGAAGCGACCCATGAGATCCCCGGATATGTTGGCAGTAAATTCGGTCGTCGGGGTATCCGAACACGTACGTACCTAGTACTACGTTTTTACTGATTTACAAGACATGGTTGGCTTCTAGCAAAGCATCGTGCCTACCCAATCCTCCAGAAATATTCTTACTGGAATATGTGATCTATATTAGGCGTAGTATACGTATTATTACGTATTTCGATCCAGTATCGGATGTCACGTGCAAGGCCTGAGGCTGGAATTGTGTCTGCCCCGTACGAAGCACATATCAGATCTCTGGTAACTAGTCTCTATAATCGGATAAACATGACCTAGTCATAATATCCCGATAGCTGCAGCATATAAGAGAACCAGTTCCGTATCCTACGTGATCATCATCTCCACTGTGACTGGAGTGATATTTCTATCTCGACATCACACCCAATACACTACGATTCTCACTATACCCAGAAGAGGCGTACACAGAACCTGTTAAAGCCATGGATGACCAAAACCAAAGTATATTGATTGTCGCAAGTATTTGTGGTGCAAGTCTCAGGTTAAGACCAAATACACCTACCCTGATTCGGACTTCCATAGACACATAGTCATACTACCAATGGAATTCCGAGGGGTCTATCTAGAGCGAAGCTGTTTTCCGTACCATCGGTAAAACACAACCTCATATTACACTTGCATGAGTATCTTATACCCAAATATATGAGAACTATGCCGTTATGCTCCCACAACGTGCACAAGTGCAATACTAGTCTATTCCGCATTATCGATGTCCAATCTCGATAATACTACGACTAGGGATATTTAATGATTAAACCTTTATGGATTGATACTGCCTCATATCATCTCAATCCAGAACTAATCATATGGACCTTTCTATCATTTATACATCTTGGTGATCTAATAACAAATGATAAAAGAGCAATTTCCTTTGTCACATAGTTAATTTGTACAACAACACCATGATCTGTACAAATAGTGATGCTATAGGCCATAACTGTCCAACAATCTCCCACTTGGCCTATAGCCAATCACTCAAGTGTCATACTCCCGAACTATGTACGGTTCGCTCAAACTTCTGCTGAGAAATGCTTTCGTCAGCAGATTTGCATGAGTATTATCTGATGCGATTTATTCGATCATCACATCGCCATGATGTATGATCCGGACGAATCAGATGAATAGTCGAAGTATTTATCTGGATCGTTGATGAGACGATTAATTCTTTAGCCTGTGCTGTAGCCTAGCTCAGCTGCTAACAGAACTATTCCTAATCTAATTAGGATTATTATCGACCCAAATGGCTTCTATTGCTGCCTCAGCTGCAGCAATAATCCACTTTTGTTGTTTATTCGGTAACAGTATCTTGCTTGGAAGATTTCCAGCTCACTGTTCCGTTATTCAAACTGTATAATACCGTTATTGCGACTAAAAGTCATTATAATCGGTTAGGAAACTTGCAACAGTGAACCTAGTCACTTCAAGTTCTCATTCTCCATAGTATAAGACAGCATCCTTAGATCATCTAAGATGCTTAAGGATGTTCTTAACATTAATCCAGTGACTATCACATGGATTGGCCTGATTGTGACTTCATATGCTCAAAGCGTATGAGACACCAGGTCGCGTACATTTATTTCAATGTACGAGTTCTCGGAGAGTATCAACAACTTTTATATCTATCCCAATAGATCTTTATTCCTAGAATAAAGGTTGTTTCTCCCAAGAATTCTACGGAGAATTTACATGAAAGAAAAACTTTCACTGATTGTATTATGGGAATATCATTTCCAAGAAATGATATATCATCATTATTTAGGACATTCACTGTCAGTGCGCTCCCACTAACCTCATTATATACACAAGAATCATTTTCGTTTTGAATTAAATCATATACCATTATGATTACATCAAAACGATAATTCCAAGAACACTATGCTTGCTTCAATCCATTCATGGATCGAATAACCTGCAAACCTTGTTTGCTAGTTTTGGTACGACAAAACCGTCAGGATGTTGTAAACATCCTCCAAAAGGTTTCCATTAAGGAAAACGATTTTAACGTTCAACTGTCACATTTCATGAATGAAACATGCAGCATTAGCAAGCATTATCCAAATGGATTTACCGTGGCAACAGATAAAAGGTTTCATCGTAATCGACATAATGTTGATAACGATACCTTTCCGCTACAAGCGTAGCTTAGTACGTTGTTATGTTGCCTTCCATGTATGTATTCCTTGAAGACTTATATAGTACCAATAGGCACAATGCCTTGCGGTATTTCAACTAGTATCCAAACTTGGTTGTTCTACATGGAATCCATTTCGGATATCATGGCACTTTGCCATTATTTGGAGTCGATACCTTGTATCACTTCCTCATACGTAGTCAGTTCGTGTTCCTCAATAAGATTGACATCTTTATGAGGTGAGATCAGAAACCCATACCCCAGGTTATTTTCTGACTCTCTCCGACTTACGCGGTTCTTGTGTATTCGAAGATTATTGGAATAGTTTCATCCCTGATGAACTATCTGTGTTCCATTAAGGAATCGGTGCCTAGAATAGTATTACTCCGATTTTCATCGAGTTTTACTTTCCTCCCACTTACCACTTCATATAGGTATTCCTCTTAGGAAAACCGCATGGAGAGCAACAATTACATTATTCTCTTGTAAGTTGTATAAGTACTATACTTTGGTTTCCCTAGGATAACCCACAACTTAGGCACTTATCCGATTTAGGTTCTAGTTTGGTATCATCCAAACATATGCCTAGCATACCCAAATCTTCAGGAATGAGAAAATCCAGTTTCTTTCCTGTTCATATCTAATATGATTTCTGTCTAACAGATTTTTATGGAACCTTATTCAAAATAAGTTCTGCACATTTAATGTGTATCCGTTGAAGGAAATAGTAGCTCAGAGCGACTTATGATTAACCTTATCATGTCCAACAAGATTTGGTTTCTCTGTTCAGACACACCGTCAAATTTGACGTGTTCCGGGAAGAGTCCTCATTGAAAGAATATTATACTCTTTCAAGTATACGAGAAACTTATTGCTTAAGTATTTTCCATCATGGTCTAACCGTGACGGTTTTATACTTTAGCCGATCTATTTGTCAACTTCGTGTCGAAACTCTTTGAATTCATCAAAAGTTTCCAATTCGTGTTTCACAAGAAACTGTGGGAACACACAGCTACCTGGGCGACGCTGTTCTAGGCTCGCGGCCTAGTTGGGAAGTACGAAATAACATGGAGTCGCCACCCGGTGTGAACCGGGACAAAGATTTAAGGCCGCACTCACCCCTCGCAAGGGAAAACCTCAAACCGTTGGGTTCGGAATGGTCCCTTACTTATGTCACTTGTAATAAAAGGATTTATGTAATAATTTAACCAGGCTTAAATAACATTTATTTCCAAAAATATCATGCTTCTAAATTCATATGCATACATCAACAAGTTCATCACAACATGCAACATCACATGGCAATCTCATGAACATATTTCAATCCTATGATATGGAAAACTAAGAACAACCTAATCATGCTTGAGTACTATCTCATGAACCTATTAACCAAATTACATGCTAATAGCCTAATCATGTTTGAATACAATCCCAAGAACACATAGAATGGATAAATGCAGGAATACAAATAATATGGTTGGCTATATAACACAATAAAGATCAACCAAGAGGCAATTATGCATGAATATGATAAGACAGACTCAGTTCAGTGTGTGCGCGTTCGTGTAGCGTTCGTAAACGCGTTCGAACGGTAAACAGAAGGTTCGCGTTCGTATGGCGTTTGATAACGCGTTCGAACGGGACCGAAACAGAATGCTCGCGTTCGTATGGCGTTTGATAACGCGTTCGAATGGAAATGAAACAGAATACTCGCATTCGTATGGCGTTTGCTACGCGTTCGAAGGGAAATGAAACAGAATGTTCTCATTCGTATGGCGTTCGTGAACGCGTTCGAACGGAGATGAGACCTAATGCATGATAAGGCAAAATGCATGCGCGTTCGAGTTGCGTTCGTAAATGCGTTCGAACGGGAACAGACCTGATACATGAAATGGGACGCAATACATAAACAACAAAATAAAGGGGGGGCGCGGCGAAGTACTGCCATAAAGGTGGCCTTTTGGGGGCTCTTGATCTCTCAAAGAGAGGACCTTTAGACCAACATACTAAGCCCATGCGCGTCATACACATCATGCAAACAAACATAAAGACAATCATATTCAACTAAGTATGTCCGATTGAACGTGTCTTGCATCCCACCGAACACACATCAACCGGCGCGGCAAAGCATCGTGGTAAAGGGCTTTAACCCCTCCCCATAGGGGATCTTTCATTCCACTTACTAAGCCCATGCGCTCGATTGAACCATGCATAAATAAGCAACAATATTAAACGTAATGTGTCCGATTGAACGTATCTCGTATTCAACCGAACACACATCAATCGGTGCGGCAAACATCGTGGTGAAGGATTTTAACCCTTCCGATTAGGGGACCTTTCATCGCACTTACTGAGCCCATGCACTCGATTATATCATACACAAATAAACGACATACATAATTTAAATAACAAGAAATAGATAAACCAAAGCAACACAAAACAGAGAATGTGCCGTTTACTCAAGTGATACGTGGAGTTGTATCCCAAGTACAGACCGCACTACCGTCCATTCGGATTCGGCTACGGAATTTACGTCTGGGTTTCCATCCTATATACCACAAGAGACGACACTCTTCCATTTCATTCAAGCCACAACATGCATCCATAAACGACTCTCATGCGAATAAAATTCAATAATAAAAGGAATGAATATAAACTAATGAAAAATTGCCCTCAGGTCTAACCTTTTAAATCACCTCTCGGATGTACGGTACACGATCGTCGGAATGGTGGATGCTCCGCAACTCTTCCGGTTCACTGGTTCACTGTTCTCGTTCGTTGTCTCACTATTTTGAGTCGTCTTTCTCCGTCTTTTGCTGCTGCTTTTGACTCCGATTCTGCGCCGTTGCTACTGTTTGCTGTTGTGTTTTAGTTACTGTTTTTAGGATGTTCTGGTTACTGTTTTTGGTAATTTAGGGGACTATTTTGGTGTGTGTTTAGGGCTGCTATTGGGGACTGATTTCAGGGGTAGTTTCGGTGCTGTCAGGGGCTGATTTCAGGGTTAGGGGGTGATGTGTGTTGTTCTTGTTATTTGGTGAGGAAGGGTTGTTGTGTGTGTTGTTGTGTTTTGTATGTGAGCTAGGGGAAAAGGGTTGGAGATTCTTTTCTCTTCTTTTTTCTGTAATGGGCGTGGACTCTAGAGAGAGTGGAGAGAGGAGGCTTTTTTTGTGTGAATCAGCTAGCTAGCCTTGAGAAGGTTGGTGAAGGGTTCTTTTATAGGCAAAGGGTTAGGCTTGACAAGGAAAGGGATTTGTGTATTTAAAAAGGGATATGATTTGGTGTTGGACAAGGAAGCAAGGGATTTGATTGGCTTGGATTAGGCATGTTGAATATTTGATTGGCTTGGATTAGGCATTTAGTTTGTTGATTGATTTTAATTAGGCATGCAATTTCTTTAATTTGTGTAAGTATTTTATTTAATTTGGTATGTGATTTTTAGATTTGTTTTGATTTCACCATGTGTTAAATATGTGTTTTAAGTGGGCTTGGGCGAATTGGGCTTAATGTGAGGCTAGCAGCAAAACCAGAATTACCGACACCGTTCGAACGCTTACTCGAACGCAACACGAACGCCTGCAATCTGTTTGACGTTCGAACGTATACACGAACGTAGCACCAACGAAAACAGTGAACCTTGTTTATTCTGAATTCCCCTTCCGATGTCCGTTTTCCGTGACCTCCGTGACTTAAAAGGTAGTGTCTCCAAAATGAGACTCATCATAGGGACTTATGTGTAAAAATGCAGTGCCTACAGTCGCCCCCACTTTGATGGGACTTGTGTAATGTGCAACAGTGACAATCCTATCAAGTTATGCAATGCATTTTCACTTACCTGGCTCGCCAACTGCCACTTGACTCTCCACGTGTTGAGCTGATTTAGGTGGTGAGGTGCTGCGACCCCTGGTTCATTCCCGAACCGTGTTGTGATGTGGTTCATTCCCGAACCGTTGCCGTAAGGTGGTCCATTCCCCAACCGTTACTGTGAGGTGTTCATTCCCGAACTGTTATCATGAGGTGGTCCATTCCCGAACCGTTACTGTGAGGTGTCCATTCCCGAACTGTTACTGTAAGTTGGTCCATTCCCGAACCGTGCTGTGTGGTGTCCATTCTCGAACTGTTACTGTGAGGTGGTCCATTCCCGAACTGTTATCATGAGGTGGTCCATTCCCGAACCGTTACTGTGAGGTGTCCATTCCCGAACTGTTACTGTAAGTTGGTCCATTCCCGAACCGTTACTGTACGGTGGTCCATTCCCGAACCGTTACTGTAAGGTGGTCCATTCCCGAACTGTTACTGTAAGGTGGTCCATTCCCGAACCGTGCTTCCATTCTTGGAGTGCCATTCTCGGCCTGTTCATTCTTGAACTGTGTTCCATTCTTGGATTGCCATTCTCGGCTTGTTCATTCTTGAACTGTCCATTCCCGGACTATATCTCCATTCTCGGAGTGTCATTTCGACTTGTTCATTCTTGAGCTCTGCTCATTCTTGGATTGCCATTCTCGGCTTGTTCATTCTTGAACTGTCCATTCCCGGATATATCTCCATTCTCGGAGTGTCATTTCCGACTTGTTCATTCTTGAACTCTGCTCCATTCTTGGATTGCCATTCTCGGCTTGTTCATTCTTGAACTGCATTTCCATTCTTGGATTGCCATTCTCGGCTTGTTCATTCTTGAACTGTCCATTCCCGGACTATATCTCCATTCTCGGAGTGTCATTTCCGACTTGTTCATTCTTGAACTCTGCTCCATTCTTGGATTGCCATTCTCGGCTTGTTCATTCTTGAACTGCATTTCCATTCTTGGATTGCCATTCTCAGCTTGTTCATTCTTGAACTGTCCATTCCCGGACTATATCTCCATTCTCGGAGTGCCATTCTCGGCAGAACTGATCCGATGTAATGTGGGCCTCGCCCCCCAGAATGTCATACCCGGCAATGCTGATACTGAAGTGATGTGGGCCTCGCCCCCAGAATGCCATACCCGGCAAGACTGATACTGATGCTAATACGGGCCTCGCCCCAAACTGATGTTGTTGTGGGCCTTGCCCTAAACTGATGCTGATGTGGGCCTCGGCCCTAACTGCTACTGATTATGGGCTTCGTCCCCAGACTGATACTGATGTGGGCCCGACCCTCGGGATCCATCCCAAACTGATACTTATGATATGGGCCTCGCCCATGTGATTCGTTCCTGAAGATTGCTGACATTGTACTGTTACTGCTTCTGGTTGGCTTGCATTCGGCACTTTTTTTTCTCCTTTGAAACCTGTTATTACAAAACAGAACAAACACAAAAAGGATGCAAATATGTTACGTGTATGCATGCATGCATGATTGGGTTTCCTATCCCGTTGGGCTAGGTCTTCCTTCAATTCTCTTGGTGACTGCTTAGCTTTCTCTTCCTCAGACAAGCTACTTCTTCAATCTGTCTATGTTGATCGGCTCGGCGAACTAATTCCCTTCCAAGTCTGATATTTTTACTGGCTCTATTTCCCAATTTCTGAATGTCTATCTTATCTTTTCTGTTTGCTTATTTCGAAGGTTCCCCGTGTTCATCACTGGATTCCGTAGTACCAAGGTTGAATACTTTTCTCAAATATACTCATATTGCATGAGAGTTTCATCAAAATGAACGTCTTTATTATTATTGAGGAAAAGAGTTCGAAAAAGTAACAAAATCAATGTCATTTAAAAACAAACTGGATCAAATAGACTAGGAGGAACATCTCCATCATCCGCAGCACTGCCTTCTTCCTCGGACTATGGTTCTTCACTGCCATCTATGTAAGAAGCTTGGTGGTTGATGGTTTCTTTTCATGAGTTGGGTATTTTATGGGAATCTATGAGATCTTGAATTTCATGCCTGAGGCGGGTGCAGTTGTCGGTGTCATGGCCATGTAGCTGGTGGAAGTGACAATAAAGGTTCACATTTATGTGTGGTGGTGGGGGGTGCGGAAGTGGCTTGCCTTCTAAGGGTTTCAAGATTCCTTGTCCTTGTAACTTTTCAAATACCTTCGACAAAGGCCTACCAAGGTTGGAGAATTGTCGGTTCCTGACGGCAGCGACTTCGGCAGTAGCGGGCTTAGTCTCAGAATACCCCCCAAAAGTCCGCCTATTCTGGCCATTGGACTTTCTGTTTTCAGCCTCCTCTTCCTCAATATCCATGACAGTTTCCCTCAACTGTCGAAAATCAGAAATCATCGAAGTCATCCTCCTCAACTTACTATAAATAGAGGGCTTGGTGCCCTTGATGATCATTTTGATTTGGTCCTTCTCAGAGGGCCGAGTCTGCATTTTAGAAGCTGGCTTCTCCAGCGGTCTACATACTCCTTGAAGCTTTCTTCCGGCTTCTGCTTAGTGTTCTCCAAATCACGGAGTGACAAGTCAATTTCTAAGTCCGTAACATACTGCTTCAGAAAAGCATCAGCTAGTTCCTTCCAATCTTCCTTAACCTTCTTCTCAAGGCTATGATACCAAACCACAGGTGCCCCCTCGAGTGACATCCCAAACATCTTTTGGACTTGGCGCTGTGATAGGCCCATTGAACTCATGACTGAGACATATTGCTGCAGATGGACTCTCGGGTCTCCATTCCCATTAAACTTGGCCATGTCGGGCAATTTAAACTGAGCTGGCAGCTGTTCTCCGAATGTCATTGCCTCATAATCTAACAAATCCTCATTCTTACCCCTCATTTTGCGGGTAACTGTTTCAACCTGATCCCGAAGCTTCTGTAACTCTGCCTGAGACCCAGATACTCTGTCTGCTGCATACTCTGCCATATCATCATCAAAAGCGGGGGTATCATCCCCTAACCCATTCGAAGGCTCATCACGCCTCACATTCTCAGAATTTCCCCCGGCACGGGCACAGCCATATTTGTCATGGCAGTAGTCAAGGCTTGCAACTGTTCAGTGATCTTGGCGAGACCATTTTCCAACTGATCCATCCGGGATACCTCAATATCTGATTCACTCATGTCTGTTCCCAGTATTTTGGTGAGTCTTCCCTCTTTTCTAACCCAACGGGAATCTATGATGGCTTTCAGAACACAAGGGTTAACATGATGTATGTATGCATGGGGTGCATGAGGTGCATGTAACATATATAACATACTAAATCAACTAAAATTCTCAAACAAATCGGCCCGTTATCATTTTAGAATCTTCCGGGCTAATCGTCATAGGAGTGAACCCATCCCAGTTTAAATGGCCCAATGAGTTCACATCTCATGACAAAGTGCCCGACTAAACCCAAATGATAATGTTCCGAACACAATCACAAAGTGCCCATCAATCACTTAGAAGCCTTTGGCCCAATAGTCATGGAATACGTTCTTGTCCCAGTTTAAATGGCCCAACAAGCCCATATCCCATGACAAAGTTCCAAATGGGTTCAAACGACGATGTTCCCCAACACAAGCATAGAAGAAAGATGATGCAAACATGACATAATAATTTCTACAATAATGGCCTATCAACATTTCAGAAGCTTTGGCCTAATAGTCATAAGGTGCGAACTTGCCCCAATTTAAATGGCCCAGCAAGCCCGCATTTCTGACAATAGTCCAACTGCATCCAAATGAGGATGGTCCACAAGCACATATTCAAGGAAATAATTGTTACTTTAGCCAACCCGGTCTATGGGTGGGTTAGTAAGAGTATAGACAAAGGCTCTCACCGGCGAAGGATGGCCCACAACTAGGTCTCCCCACTCAAGGGTTCAAGCAACCAAGTGAGCGCACCCCTTTTTATACACTAAGGTACGTGCCAATGAGCTATGGTGTGTGACGGACTGTCAAATGGATTTCCCGTTGTAGATTCCCCAGAGGGAAGGTGGAGCGAGGCTCACTTAAATACCCAAGCCTCTTAGGCTCTTATCGCTGGTTGTCAGGAATAAACAACGAGTCCTCCAAATTAGTCCATCACAAAGGCTACGAGTAAATGGCTATCTAGGTGCCTTCACAGCTTTTCCTTCTAGAAAGGTAGTGAGTGAAGGAAGACACCAAACCATTACCTAGCCTTAAAATGCCTTTGATTAAACCCCACTTTATCCACTATAGACACGGTCAATTAAAACATAAATCCAAACATTACAAGACAATATTTCGGGGCCAATCTCTATCCCCAGTGGAGTCGCCAGACTGTGGGAACACACAGCTACCTGGGCGACACTGTTCTAGGCTCGCGGCCTAGTTGGGAAGTACGAACTAACATGGAGTCGCCACCCGGTGTGAACCGGGACAAAGATTTAAGGCCGCACTCACCCCTCGCAAGGGAAAACCTCAAACCGTTGGGTTCAGAATGGTCCCTTACTTATGTCACTTGTAATAAAATGATTTATGTAATAATTTAACCAGGCTTAAATAACATTTATTTCAAAAAATATCATGCTTCTAAATTCATATGCATACATCAACAAGTTCATCACAACATGCAACATCACATGGCAATCTCATGAACATATTTCAATCCTATGATATGGAAAACTAAGAACAACCTAATCATGCTTGAGTACTATCTCATGAACCTATTAACAAATAACATGCTAACAGCCTAATCATGCTTGAATACAATCCCAAGAACACATAGAATGGATAAATGCAGGAATACAAATAATACGGTTGGCTATATAACACAAGAAAGATCAACCAAGAGGCAATTATGCATGAATATGATAAGACAGACTCAGTTCAGTGTGTGTGCGTTCGTGTAGCGTTCGTAAACGCGTTCGAACGGTAAACAGAAGGTTCGCGTTCGTATGGCGTTTGATAACGCGTTCGAACGAACGGGATGAAACAGAATGCTCGCGTTCGTATGATGTTTGATAACGCGTTCGAACGGAATGAAATGAAACAGAATGCTCGCGTTCGTATGGCGTTTGCTACGCGTTCGAACGGAAATGAAACAGAATGCTCTCGTTCGTATGGCGTTCGTGAACGCGTTCGAACGGAGGAGATGAGACCTGATGCATGATAAGGCAAAATGCATGCGCGTTCGAGTTGCGTTCGTAAACGCGTTCGAACGGGAACAGACCTGATGCATGAAATGGGACGCAATACATAAACAACAAAATAAAGGGGGCGCGGCGAAGTACTGCCGTAAAGGTGGCCTTTGGGGGCTCTTGATCTCTCAAAGAGAGGACATTTAGACCAACATACTAAGCCCATGCGCGTCATATCACATCATGCATACAAATATAAAGACAATCATATTCAACTAAGTATGTCGATTGAACGTGTCTTGCATCCAACCGAACACACATCAACCGGCGCGGCAAAGCATCGTGGTAAAGGGCTTAAACCCCTCCCCATAGGGGATCTTTCATTCCACTTACTAAGCCCATGCGCTCGATTGAACCATGCATAAATAAGCAACAATATTAAACATAATGTGTCCGATTGAACGTATCTCGCATTCAACCGAACACACATCAATCGGTGCGGCAAAACATCGTGGTGAAGGATTTTAACCCTTCCGATTAGGGGACCTTTCATCGTACTTACTGAGCCCATGCACTCGATTATATCATACATAAATAAACGACATACAGAATTTAAATAACAAGATATAGATAAACCAAAGCAACACAAAACAAGAGAATGTGCCGTTTACTCAAGTGATACGTGGAGTTGTATCCCAAGTACAGACCGCACTACCGTCCATTCGGATTCGGCTACGGAATTTACGTCTGGGTTTCCATCCTATATACCACAAGAGACGACACTCTTCCATTTCATTCAAGCCACAACATGCATCCATAAACGACTCTCATGCGAATAAAATTCAATAATAAAAGGAACGAATATAAACTAATGAAAAAGTGCCCTCAGGTCTAACCTTTTAAATCACCTCTCGGATGTACGGTACACGATGGTCGGAAGGGTGGATGCTCAGTAACTCTTCCGGTTCACTGGTTCACTGTTCTCGTTCGTTGTCTCACTGTTTTGAGTCGTCTTTCTCCGTCTTTTGCTGCTACTTTTGACTCCGATTCTCTGCCGTTGCTACTGTTTTGCTGCTGTGTTTTAGTTACTATTTTTGGGATGTTCTGGTTACTGTTTTTGGTAATTTAGGGGACTGTTTTGGTGTGTGTTTAGGGCTGCTGTTTGGGACTGATTTCAGGGGTAGTTTCGGTGCTGTCAGGGGCTGATTTCAAGGGTTAGAGGGTGCTGTGTGTTGTTCTTGTTAAGTTGGTGAGGGAAGGGTTGTTGTGTGTGTTGTTTGTGTTTTGTATGTGAGCTAGGGGAAAAGGGTTGGAGATTCTTTTCTTCTTTTTTTCTGTAATGGGCGTGAACTCTAGAGAGAGTGGAGAGAGGAGGCTTTTTTGTGTGAATCAGCTAGCTAGCCTTGAGAAGGTTGGTGAAGGGTTCTTTTTATAGGCAAAGGGTTAGGCTTGACAAGGAAAGGGATTTTTGTATTTAAAAAGGGATATGATTTGGTGTTGGACAAGGAAAGCAAAGGATTTGATTGGCTTGGATTAGGCATGTTGAATATTTGATTGGCTTGGATTAGGCATTTAGTTTGTTGATTGATTTTAATTAGGCATGCAATTTCTTTAATTTGTGTAAGTATTTTATTTAATTTGGTATGTGATTTTTAGATTTGTTTTGATTTCACCATGTGTTAAATATGTGTTTTAAGTGGGCTTGGGCGAATTGGGCTTAATGTGAGGCTAGCAGCAAAACCAGAATTACCGACACCGTTCGAACGCTTACTCGAACGCAGCACGAACGCCTGCAATCTGTTTGACGTTCGAACGTATACACGAACGTAGCACAAACGAAAACAGTGAACCTTGTTTATTCTGATTCCCCTTCCGATGTCCGTTTTCCGTGACCTCCGTGACTTAAAAGGTAGTGTCTCCAAAATGAGACTCATCATAGGGACTTATGTGTAAAAATGCAGTGCCTACAGAAACACGTAACCATAATGTGATGCCACATCCGTAAAGGTCACGAAACATTCATATCCACCTCTAGCCTAGCTAGACATGGGCCCACTTATGTCACTATGAACGAGGGCTAACAGATCGGTGGCAGTTACACTTTTACCAAGTAAAGGTGTTTTAGGCACTTTGCCCAATAAACTAGATTCGTCGACTTCATTTGAATAGAATCAAATCCGTCATAGTATCCACTCTTCAAAAGTATGGATATACGAGTCTTGTTTATTGTGTCCCAGACAACAATGCCACTTATAAGTCTCAAATGATTAATTCAGTTTGAGCTATTTGTTTGTCATGTCATACGTTTGTGATTTATTTATATTCAAAATATAAATACTATTATTCACATATAATGTTTTTATCTCAATATCATCTTTATAGATTAAAACACTTTAGTGTTCTAGAATATAAAGGTATATCCGCAACGGATTATACCATGATATAGAGATAATGTATCTAGTCAAACTAGTCACATTGTAACAGTTTCCTAATTTAAGTTCACACCCGAAGGGTTGTTCCTAAACTTAGGTTTCTACGGTTAAAATAGCGACTGTCGTCCCGTTTCCGATTCGTAGGTCGATCTCAACTGAAGTCAGTATCCTGCTAATCAGCAGATTCTGCACACCAGTACATATTTATGTACCACAACTAGTATCTAAAATCCAATTTTAATACTAGTAGCGAACATGTTTATAACAAACATATTTGAAGTCGGAGCTTTGCTTGTCTTTAATTCCTTTATGTCTGCCTTGTCCATACGACAGTCACGCTTCAGTGACCCCGTTTTCCACAATTTAGGTAGACATTTTGGGATATGTCCTTTGTCTTCCCATAAGATTATAATGACTTTGCCTTTGCCCATTTTCCACACACCAGAAGCCTTTGGCCAAGCCTTGGCCTTCTGGGATGTCGAAGTAAGGTGCGCCTTGCGCTTCTTGCCCTATTGCAAACTTTGGCTTTGTCTCATTGAGTATAGCCATTAACTCTCCAAGAGTTTATTATTCCAATTTAGTACTTCTTAGATCTAAGAATAGATCTATGAAGATCCTTCAATTTCATTATCATACTATAAGGGTCTAATCCTTAGTTCTGATTAAGAAATTAAGGAGTCTATTTGGCAAGTATATTGGATTAAGAACTAAAGTTATCATCACATAAATCTTCCAAGGATCATGCTCTACTATTTTCTTAACTCCAGGCTTAGGCTCGAGATGTCACTATATCAAATAAAGTAACTTCTCGGTCACCCAGGACTATCCTGAGATTTTATTCCCAATTTGAAAATTAAAGTCGTTTAAATACATTTTCACCCAGGATTATGTTTTAAACACTAATCTTTCAAGTATCTTGATTCCAATAGTCCAACTATCCAATCAACGATTTTAGGTACTATTTATTATAATGATTACTATAGTCCAACTATATAATCAACTATAATTTAATAGATTAAATTCAATTATATTGATTGCTATAATCCAATTATAAAATCAACTATTAATTTAAATTAGTTAATTCAAATATATTGATTACTATAATCCAATTATATAATCAACTATAAATGAAATATTTTGAATACAGTCCAACTATTTAATTTAAAACAACATTAAATATTAGTCAAACTAATATATTAATTTATTGACGAAATATTTGAAATGAGCACGTATGGCAAGTAACTAAACGAATATTGCAAATTTAATACTTGCCTCCCACTATTTTTTGGCGAGCCTCTAACCCTCTGTTGAGTACTCGGGAAACCTTGTTTCCTAGTGGGCTAGGATCCCGTTAAATAACACATAATCTTGACTTTGGCCAACAAATTGTATGATAATTAACTAGGTAGATCTCTAAGATCAATTGAATCCCATCCAATTCCTAGATCCAGTAGGTGGACATCCAAGTCCGAAACATATATCTTATATATGCCAATATATCCAATATATTGCCTAACCTTTTTCCTCTGAATCAACTAAGCCTTGGCTTTGGCACAACAAACTTAGTGATCCCAGTTAAGCGGAACCCATTGACCTTGGAAAGCTTCGTAATCAATGTCGATGGACAATAAGTGATCTTGACTTTAGCCAACAAATCACAACTTGGACAAGACACCAATATGGAACAAAGCCTTCATGATTCAAACATATCCGCGATGGACAAAGGTATTGACTTTGGCCAACAAACCAATGCCAGTCTTGGATCTTGAGTAAGAATCACTCAATGGAAGGAAAAACGCTTAATATGATGTTGAGGGTTTTTTTTTTTTTTTTTGCGTAATTGGCAACCAATTAATTATCTTTGTTAAGGTCTCATCATCATACACCCTTAAGCATGAATTCTAAACACATAATAAGGCGCGTAAGTAAATAAATATAATAATGATATGCGGATGGATACTTAAACATTGTTCCTAGAACAAATCTCTCCCTTTCCTCTCTCCCGCTAGCACAAGTATTACTTCTACCCGATTACATAACACTTCTAAAGAAACCTCATTTACATTGAGGGGAATAGGTGAGAAGAGAAATACAAAGAGTAAGGAGGTAATAGGTTGGACACGCAGGTCCAATTAATAAATTCTAAATTTATTACAATAATTTCCAAAATTGCCCCACACATCTAATATCCATCCGATATGCATTATTCATACATCGCAACCATGTATTCACACAAGCATGTTATCAATCAATCTAATCCAATTAATTAATCTGATTATTAATGACCATCCAGTGTTCAAACAACGATTTGATTTTGCGTGAGTCCAACTCGTTTTGCGAATAAGTAATCAAAGTACGAATTCTTGAATTATACTAAACTACAACATTAAATCCAATTTAATTTGCATTTAATACTAATTCATTTATTTAATTCCAAATTAAATAATTACACTTTTAATGTACCTTTACGACTTAGATTCTAAATCTAATCGTTACGGGTCTCAAAGCTCGATTAACATCCAATGTTAATTTAATTTAAAGTCCAATGGGCTTTTAATTAATTTCTTAAGGCATGGACTTTTGGTCAATATGAGTCAAACCCAAATACCAAAGCCCATTTAAGGAATCACCCTTATTTGCCAAGAAACCAATTTAGGCCCATTAGGCCCAATTAAAATTAAAGGTCCATTAAGTCATAATTGGACTTTATGGATATGGTTTTGGGCCCAATTGGATCCAACCAATTAGCCTAAACCAAACTTGGCCTAACCAAGCCCATTAAGCCCAATTACAACTTTAAAAGCCCAATTCCAAATTTGGCCCAATTAATTAACTTACAAAATTCCAAATTTCACAATTAATTAATTTAAAGTGTATGCCATAATTAATTATCCAAATTAAAATTTCCAAAATACTAATTCACTCATTTAGTTATGCTTGTTATCATCAACATATGTCCAACACATTTGAATCAAAAAATCACATCATTTTCATGCTTATCAAGTCACGGCAATTTGGGGTTTTTCATGTCCGATTCAGTTTCAATCCAATTAAATCCACAATCAACATTTCCCAATGTTTTCCAACTCATCCAATGATCAAAAAACAAGAAATACCATGACTTAGGGCATCACTATGTATTCGGCCAAGCCTCACATATTGGGGAAAAATTGATCCAATCAATATTTTCATGAAATTGATCATATACAACTTCAATACAACATCATTCAAGCATACTCAATCAATCAATTTTATCAAATCATGCTCAAATTGATTTTGCCCAAATTTTACCCTAATTAAGTTTCATGCTCAAAATGGCTCAAGATACCATTATTGGGTTTTTATTAAGTCCCAAGATCAATTTCAAGCAAGAAACACATGTGAATACATCAAGAAGTACGGCGGAATCATACTTAGATTTTGCAACGCGACGAACACAAGCCCTTGCTCCATGAAGCTCTTGGCTTTGTTCCTTGGTGTGCTCCTTGTGATTCGGCCATGGTGGTCCAAGCTCCAAGCTTTCGAATGGTGATTCCATGCTCACAAGTTGGTTTCTCTATCACCTTCGCAAGACCCCGAATGTGTGCTATCACTTGTGAAATTTTGCAACAAAACTTCACTAAGCTTCTTCATCATTCTCGGCTTTTGGCAGAAAAATAAGAGGAAGAATTGCCCCTTGGGCGTGAGAGGAGAGAGTGAGAGAGAAGAAGTTGGTTTGTGTATCTAATACACTTATTTGATTTTCCAAAAATCAAATAAAGATATACCAAATTTTTTTGTAAAAGGCTTTCAAAAAGTTAAAAAAAATTTGGAGCCAAAAGTTGTAATTAATGACTTCCAACTACCACCATCAATCACAAGTGACAAGTTGTCACATCACTCAAAGTGACTAGACATCACATCAATTGATTGACTAGTGATTTGACGCATGATGTGACTTGTGGGCCGCACTTGATTCGAAATGCGAGTGGGCCCGCAAACACTCCCGGGCTCGGGTTCGCTAATTCCAAATTAGCGAATTTTTCGTTGCGACGTAATTAAATCAAATTCAATTAAATAATTTTGCCAAGCAAAATTACTATTCACATCGCAAACGAATTAATTCTAAATTAACTCGTTCGCCCGAATTAAAATCTAATTTCAATTCTGCGTCGAAATCCAATTTCATTTAATATATCGAATATATTAATTTATCGATTAATTCCAAATTAATCGTTATCTCTCTTTAAATAATATTTTATCCCAAATAAAATATCTCCGTAATTAATCCCAGATTAATTTTCTCTCTCATCAAATTAATCCAAGATTAATAAAGTGCGAGTCATATGTCATCGGTGAATCTTCGGGAAGCGACCCATGAGATCCCCAGATATGTTGGCAGTAAATCCGGTCGTCGGACTATCCGAACACTTACGTACCTAGTACTACATTTTTACCGATTTACAAGACATGGTTGGCTTCTAGCAAAGCACCGTGCCTACCCAATTCTCCAGAAATATTCTTACTGGAATATGTGATCTATATCAGGCGTAGTATACGTAGTATTGCGTATTTTGATCCAGTATCGGATGTCACATGCAAGGCCTGGGGCTGGAAATGTGTCTGCCCCGTTCGAAGCATATATCGGATCTCTGGTAACTAGTCTCTATAATCGGAAAAACATGACCTAGTCATAATATCCCGATAGCTGCAGCATATAAGAGAACCAGTTTCCTATCCTATGTGATCATCATCTCCACTATGACTGGAGTGATACTTCCATCTCGACATCACACCCAATACACTACGATTCTCAATATACTAGAAGAGGCGTACACAGAACTTGTTAAAGCTCTGGACGACCAAAACCAAAGTATATTGATTGTCGCAAGTATTAGCGGTGCAAGTCTCAGGTTAAGACCAAATACACCTACCCTGATTCGGACTTCCATAGACACATAGTCATACTACCAATGGAATTCCGAGGGGTCTATCCAGAGCGAAGTTGTTACCGTACCATCGGTAAACACAACCTCCTATTACACTTGCATGAGTATCCAATACCCAAATATATGAGAACTATGCTGTTATGCTCACACAACGCACACAAGTGTAATACTAGTCTATTCCGCATTATCGATGTCCAATCTCGATAATACTACGACTAGGGATATTTAATGATTAAACCTTTATGGATTAATACTGTCTCATATCATCTCAATCCGGAACTAATCATATGGACCTTTTATCATTTATACATCTTGGTAATCTAATTTCAAATGATAAAAGAGAATTTTCCTTTGTCACATAGTTAATTTGTACAACAACACCAGGATCTGTACAAATAGTGATGCTATGGGCCATAATTGTCCAACATTTGGGACATATGGTGCATAATTCTGGGAGTTTTGAAAATTCTGGTGCACTTGGGGAGGTTGTTGTGATGGCTGTGCTTGGTTATCATTCCTCCAATTGAAGTTTGGATGGTTTCTCTATAACATCCCCAATCCGGAAATGTTACCGGCATGCGACATATTTCCACTGTCACCTAAGCCTCAGACTGAAACCAGAAATCAACCATACATGCAAACATTTTCTCACCAAGTAGAACAACTGTATGAAACATTAAACATGACACGTACACAATCCAGATGTGATACAACCACACATATATACTTAGGTTATACATCACAGAAACTCAAAAGAAACTACATTCTATATGAATGTAGACACAACATGAAAAACCTATAAAATTAGAGACCGTAGTGCTTCTCTTGTTCCGGATCCATGCCTCTCAAAATAAATCATTGGCTCACCAAAAGAAAGGTCCTGTAAAACCTGGAGGGTGGGGGGGTGAGTCCTAAAGAACTCAGTGAGTGGAGCTATAAAACCAGAAAACAAACAGTATTAGAAATACTCATATTTAGAGCAATAACTTTCAAAATTCTTAAATCATAAACCAGAGTTTTCCCTTTCAAAACTTTTGAAATCAACTATGAAAAATATCAGTATCATCATCAGAAATATCACCGGTCAATCTGTACAGAATCCTGTGGTCTTGGGGCGTTGTACGCACAGTCCCCCAAGCCACTAAACCAGACAATAATGGTGCTATCAGTGTCACCAACCTGTCTCTGAAATATCCGGGTCTAGGGGCGTTGTACTCACAGTCCCCCTAGCCCAATACCCAGGAACTAGAGGCATCTGTCATCTCTAGTCCTGTAACCTATGTGCACATGTCTATATCCGGTATCAATACCGATACCCATCAATACCATGTCAGTCAATTCCATATCCGTCAATTTCTTATCTATATCAAGTTACATCTGAGGTGGGTTTTTCCCTCATGCCTCCAAAATCATAAATCCATATATTTGAAATCATTTTCATCATCAAAGTATTTATCAGAAACCAAGCTTTATCAAAGCTTAAATCGTATTTCTCATTCACATGTAATCACCATTTTAAGTAAAACAAATAAATCAATGATCTGCAAAATCATAACCAAAACCACATTCAAAAACTTTGAAATAAGAACTCCACTCACAATGCTAAGGCAAGTCGGGTGTGGTATGCGGCGTCGGTGACCTCCGAGTGGCTTGTCGTTGATCTATTGCCAAAGAAACCGTTAGATTTTCATGTAATAAATGAGAAAAGTATATAAAATCAAAAGTAAAAGTTCATGCCCATGGTATGACTTATCATGTGGTTACTTATCTATACAAAGCCCATAGAGTGCCCCTAAATGTCTTAGGATTAAAATGGAAAGGTTTTAAAACAAATCATGGAACAGTGCTTGGCATCGCGACACATCCCCTCTACCCGTCGCGATGCGCACCAAAAATCTAGTAACCATATTCTGCTTCACGCGTCGCGACGCACGCTCTTTTGGCGTCGCGACACAAACCAGTTTTCCAGGATCCAGAATTTTAATTACACTTTATACACCATTTCATCAACACCATACAAACCATAATCATAACAAATACATCACTTAGCATCAATTTCACTCTTTAATACCACCACATAACCAAGTCATAACCATAACAAATATACAACCTAACATCAATTTCCCCATCATATAACTATTTATACACCCCAACTCAATTTCATACTTATGGATTTCACAACTTTGGGGTTTCACAAACCATTCACTTTCCAATTCAAAAATTATGAATACATTATCAAACACAAACTATCATCATCCTTTCAAGCATCAATCCATTAAAATTCCATAAATCAAAGTTTGGGTTTACCTTTTCCTCACCTTGAATCAATTTGTTTGTTCACAATTTGAGCTACCTAAGCTTCCTTTCTAAACTTGCATGTGACTTTGGAGAATAAGTTTTTGGGTTTTAAGAGATGAAGATCTACTGCATTAGATATGGAGTTGAGTTGAAGAATGAGAGAAAGAAGAAAAGAAGTAGAAAACGTGGAATGTGGGGGCTTTTGTTGTTTTTTTATACCAAAAACATGCATGCTAGACATTTGTTGATGAGACTTGACAAATGGTTTCAAGCCTTGTTAACAAATGTTCACAAGTCTAGATACAAATAAACGTAATGGTATTGACCCAACTCTTATAATCCTTACCGGACCTAAAGATTTAACTCAAGTATTATAAATGTTGCGACTAAAATCAGGCCTTTATGCCATCTCTAAATTTATTCGCTACCCCCGGAATAATTTAATCCCAGTCACTAAATTACTACTCTAATCGAGTTATGAAATTCAAGTCGTTACAAGTTCTCCCCCCTTAAAAATGATTCTTCCTCGAATCAAAATACTGAAATTATAAGGGACATACCTGTTGGACAATTATGACCCATAGCATCACTATTTATACAGAACATGGTGTTGTTGTACAAATTAACTATGTGACAAAGGATGCTCTTTTATCATTTGTAATTTGATTACCATGATATATAAATGATAAAGTCCATATGATTAGTTCCGGATTAATAAGATATGAGACAGTATTAATCCACTAAGGTTTAATCATTAAAATATCCATAGTCGTAGTATTATCAAGATTGGACATCGATAATACGGAATAGACTAGTATTGCACTTGTGCGTGTTATGGGAGCATAACAGCATAGTTCTAATATATTTGGGTATTGGATACTCATGCAAGTGTAATAGGAGGTTGTGTTTACCGATGGTACGGAAACAGCTCCGCTCTTGATAGACCCCTCAGAATTCCATTGTTAGTATGACTATGTGTCTATGGGAGTCCGAATCAGGGTAGGTGTATTTGGTCTTAACCTGAGACTTGCATCGCTAATACTTGTGACAATCAGTATACTTTGGTTTTGGTCATCCAGGGCTTTAACAGGTTCTGTGTACGCCTCTTCTGGGTATATTGGGAATCGTAGTGTATTGGGTGTGATGTCAAGATGGAAGTATCACTTCAGTCATATGAAGATGATGATCACGTAGGATACGGAACTAGTACTCTTATGTACTGCAGTCATCGGGATAATATGACTAGGTCATGCTTATCTGATTATAGAGATTAGTTACCAGAGATCCGATATATGCTTCGTACGGGGCAGACACAATTCCAGCCCCAGGCCTTGCATGTGACATCCGATACTAGATCGTAATACGCAATACTACGTATACTACGCCTGACATAGATTATATATTCCTTTAAGAATATTTCTGGAGAATTGGGTAGGTAAGGTGCTTTGCTAGAAGCCAACCATGTCTCGTAAATCGGTAAAAACGTAGTACGAGGTACGTACGTGTTCGGATAGTCCGACGACCGGATTTACTGCCAATATATCTAGGGATCTCATGGGTCGCTTCCCGAAGATTCACCGATGACGTATGATTCGAACATAATTAATCTGAGATTAATTACGGAGAGATTTTATCTGGGATAAAATATTATTTGAAGAGAGAGAACGATTAATTTGGAATTAATCGATAAAATAATATATTAGATATATTAAACGAAATTAGATTTCGATGCGGAATTAAAATTGGATTTTATTTCGGGCAAACGAAATAATTTAGAATTAATTCGCAAGCGATATGAATAGTAATTTTGCTAGGCATAATTATTTAATTAAATTTGATTTAATTACATCGCAACCGAAAATTCGTTAATTCGGAATTAGCGAACCCAAGCCCGGAATGTGTTTGCAGGCCCACTCGGATTTTGAATTTAAATGGGGCCCACAAGTCACATCACGAGTCACATCATTAGTCACTTTAAGTGATGGAAGTCTTGTCAACTTTTTTGTGATTGACTTCTATTCACTTTTGAGTGATGTGAGTAGTTGGAAGCATTGAATGTTATTTTCCCTCCAAATTTGTTTTAGCTTTTTAGAAAAGCATATACCAAATATTGGATTGGTTTTGATGTGTAATTGTTTTAAAAATAAAACACAAGTCATTCACCCCCCTCACTCTCTCATGCTCACGGCTTTGAGCCATTTTTCTCTCTATTTTTCCTTTGGCCGAGAGTCACTAGGAAGATCAAGGGGATTTTTGTTGCAATCTTCTCCATTGCTAGCACATTCAAGGAATCATCTAAGGTGTTAGGGAAACCAACCTTTGAGCTTGGAATCTCAAATCAAAGCTTGGAGCTTGGATTCAACACTTCTAAGGAGCTTGGCTGAAACTTCAAGGAGCAAATTTTTGTGTTCAACGCATCCAAAATCCGATCAAAGTGAGTATTTTCCGCATTCTTACTTTGTTGTATTCACATGATTTCTTGCTTAATTGATCTTGGTTTGACCTTAAAAACCCAACAATGGTATCAGAGCCATAATTGAGCATGAAATTGACTTAGGGTTTATATACTTGAATTTGGGTAATTTTGCTTGGAGCATGATTTTGTCAAATTGAGTGTTTGGTTATGTTTGGATTATGATAACTTAGAGTTATGCATGATTAATTTGGATAAAATATTATTAGAAAATTTTTCCCTATTTCTTTATGAAGGCCGAATGTAACTAGAACCCTAGCTCTTGGTGATTTTTGAATTTTAGACAATTGGATATGTTTAAAATGCATGGGATATATTAGTTTGTGATTTAATTGGATTGAAATCAAAATTGATATAAAAAGTCCCTAATTGTCGATAGCCTTATAAGCATGTTGGATTGATTTTACTTCAATTATGTTGGACATGAATTGATAATATAAAGCATGATTAATTAGTGTAATTGGTGTTTTGGAAATATTGATGTAACTAATTAATTATGGCAATACACTTTAGTTAATTGAATTGTGATATTAGGAATATTGGAATTTAATTAATTGGGCTTAATTTGGAATTGGGCTAAAATGTTGTATTTGGGCTTAATGGGCTTGGTTGGGCCAAGTTTGGTTTTGGATAATTGGTTGGATCCAATTGGGACTAAAACCATTTCTATAAAGTCCAAATATGATAATTGGGCCTTTATAATTTAATTGGGCCTAATGGGCCTAAATTGATTTTTGGTAAAGGGAGATTCCTTATTGGGCTTTGGTTGCCAAAGTCCATGCCTTATAAATTAATTGAAAGCTCATTGGACTTTAATTAAATTGACATTGGATGTTAATTGGACTTTGAGACCCGTTAAGATTAGATTTAGAATCTAAGTCGCAAAGGCTCATTAATAAAGTGTAATTATTTAATTTGGAATTAAATAAGGAATTAGTATTGAATACGAATTAAATTGGATTTAATATTGTAGTTTGATATAATTCAAGAATTCGTACTTTGAGTACTTATTCTTAAAACGAGTTGGACTCGCGCAAATCAAATCGTTGTTTGAACATTGGATGGTCATTAATCAAAGATTAATTAATTGGATTAGATTGATTGATAACTTGCTTTGTGTGAATACATGGATGTATGAATAATATATATCGGATGGATATTAGATGGGTGAGGGCAATTTTGGAAATTGTTGTAATAAATTTAGAATTTATTAAATTGGACCTGCGTGTCCAGCCTATTACCTTTTGATTCTTTGTATTTCTCTTCTCACATATTCCCCTCAATGTAAATAAGGTTTCTTTAGAAGTGTTTGTTGGTTTCTAAAGTTGTCCCAAGATCATTCAAGCATAAAAAAATATAAGAATACTTTAAAGAAGTATGGCGGAATCATACTTACAATGAGCGGATTATGGATGCGTCAAGTTCAAAAAAATTTCCTCATTGTCCTAGAAGGTCATGGCCAAGCTCCATTTTTTGTTGAAGAAGATGAATAAGCTCCAAGCTTTGAGAGGATTCCAAGCTCTTGAGATGGTTTCCCTATCACCTTGTATGATTCTTGTGTGTGCTAGGACTCTTGAAGATTTGCAACAAATCTTCTTCTTCCTCTATGCAATTCACGGCAATGAAGAAAAATGGAGAGAGTAATTTTTGTTGAGATTGGCGTGAATGGAGAGAGAGCAAAGTGATGTTGTTGACTTGTTAATATTTGATTTCAAAAAATCTAATAATCATTTACCAAATATTTGGTACAAGTCAATCAACCCATCATCAATACAAAGTGTGTAAGGCAAGTCATCATCATTGTCACCAAAATCCATCACTCAAAGTGACAAGTGATGTGACTAGTGATGTGACTTGTGGGCCCCACTTGATTCAAAATCCGAGTGGGCCCGTAAACACTCCCGGGCTCGGGTTCGCTAATTTCGAATTAACGAACTTTCTGTTGTGACGTAATTAAATCAAATTTAATTAAATAATAATGCCAAGCAAAATTATTATTCACGTCGCTTGCGAAATAATTCTAAATTAATTCGTTTGCCCGAATTAAAATCTAATTTTAATTCCGCGTCGAAATCTAATTTCGTTTAATATATCGAATATATTACTTTATCGATTAATTCCAAATTAATCGTTCTCTCTCTTCAAATAGTATTTTATCCTAGATAAAATCTCTCCGTAATTAATTTCAGATTAATTATGCTCGAATCATACGTCATCGGTGAATCTTCGGGAAGCGACCCAAGAGATCCCTGGATATATTGGCAGTAAATCCGGTCGTCGGACTATCCGAACATGTACGTACCTCGTACAATATTTTTACCAATTTACGAGACATGGTTGGCTTCTAGCAAAGCACCGTGCCTACCCAATTCTCCAGAAATATTCTTAATGGAATATATAATCTATATTAGGCGTAGTATATATAGTATAGCGTATTGCGATCCAGTATCGGATGTCACATGCAAGGCCTGGGGCTGGAATATTGTCTGCCCCGTACGAAGCATATATCGGATTACAAGCAACTAGTCTCTTTAAATCGGATAATCATGACCTTGTCATATTATCCCGATGGTTGCAACCATTTAGAGTACCAGTTCTGTATCGCTGCATGATCATCATCTCCATATGACTGAAGTGATACTTCCATCTTGACATCACACCCAATACACTATGATTCTCAATAAACCCAGAAGAGGCGTACACAGAACCTGTTAAAGTCCTGGACGACCAAAACCAAAACGTATTGATTGTAGCAAGTACTAGCGATGTAAGTCTCAGGTTAAGACCAAATACACTTACCCTGATGCGGACTCCTATAGACACATAGTCATACTACCAATGGGATTCCGCGGGGTCTATCCAGAGCGAAGCTGTTTCCGTACCATCGGTAAACACAACCTCCTATCACACTTGCATAAGTATCCAATACTTAAATATATGAGAACTATGCCATTACGCTTCCATAACACGCACAAGTACAATACTAGTATATTCCGCATTATCGATGTCCAGTCTCGATAATACTACGACTAGAGATATTTAATGATTAAACCTTTATGGATTGATACTATCTCATATCTTATAATCCAGAACTAATCATAGGGACTTTATCATTTATATATTTAAGTAATCAAATTACAAAATGATAAAATGCAATTTCCATTGCTACATAATTAATTTGTACAAAAACCACAATGTCTTTTACAAATAGTGACGCTATGGGTCATAATTGTCTAACAATCTCCCACTTGGCCTATAGCCAGTCACTCAAGCATCTAATACCTGAACTATGTACATGTCGCTCAAACTTTTGCTGAGGAATAGCTTTCGTCAGCGGATCTGCAATGTTGTCCTCTGGTGTGACCTTCTCGATCTTCACATCGCCACGATGTATGATCTCACGAATCAGATGGAAACATCGAAGAACATACTTAGATCATTGATGAGACCGCGGTTCCTTAGCCTGTGCTATAGCCCCGTTATTGTCAAAATACAATGGAACAGGCTCAGCTGCTAACGGAACTACTCCTAATCCAATTAGGAATTTACGGATCCAAACTGCCTCTTTTGCTGCTTCAGCTGCAGCAACGTACTCCGCTTCTGTTGTTAAATTGGCAACAGTCTCTTGCTTGGAAGATTTCCAGCATACTGCTACGTTGGTCAAACAAAATATGTACCCGGATTGCGACTTGCAGTCGTCCTTATCGGTTTGGAAACTTGCATCGGTATACCCAGTTACCTCAAGTTCTCCATCTCCATAGATTAAGAAAGCATCCTTAGTTTGTCTAAGATACTTTAGGATATTCTTAACCACCATCCAGTGACTATCACCTGGATCGGCCTGATAGCGACTACACATGCTCAAAGCATAGGAGACATCAGGTCGCGTACATATCATGGCATACAGGATCGATCCGACTGCCGAGGCTAACAGTATCCGACTCATGTTGTCTCTCTCATCTTGAGTTTTAGGACACATGTCATTAGATAAAGTGACGCCATGTGACACTGGCAACAGTCCCATCTTGGACTGATCCATGTTGAATCTCTTCAACACTTTGTCAATGTACGTGCTCTGGGAGAGTCCAAATAGCTTTCTAGATCTATCCCGGTAGATTTTTATTCCTAGAATAAAGGCTGCTTCTCCCAGATCCTTCATGGAGAATTTTAATGAAAGCCAAGCTTTCACTGATGTTAACATGGGAATGTCCTTGCCAATAAGCAATACATCATCAACGTAAAGGACAATGAATGTCAGTGCGCTCCCACTAACCTTCTTATATATATAAGGATCATCCTCGTTTTGAACGAAATCATATTCTTTTATGATCTCATCAAAACGTTGGTTCCAAGAATGCGATGCTTGCTTCAATCTATAAATGGATCGATTTAACTTACAAACCTTATTTGCAAGTCTTGGTACAAAAAAACCGTCAGGCTGTTGCATATAAATATCCTTCAAAAGGTTTCCGTTAAGGAAAGCGGTTTTGATGTCCATCTGCCATATCTCGTAATCGAAATATGCAGCAATAGCAAACATTATCCTAATGGATTTAATCATGGCAACGGGTGAAAAAGTTTCATCGTAATCGACACCATGTCATTGACGATACCCTTTCGCTACAAGCCTAGCTTTATACATTTGTACGTTGCCATCCATGTCAGTCTTCCTCTTGAAGACCCATTTGCAACCAATAGGCTTTACGCCTTCTGGTGCATCAACCAGTGTCCAAACTTGGTTGGTGTACATGGAATCCATTTCGGAATTCATGGCATCTTGCCATAACTCGGAATCGATACCTTGTATCGCTTCCTAATACGTAGCCCGCTCGTCTTCCTCAATAAGATTAATATCCACATGAGGTGAGATCAGAAACCCATACCTCTCAGGTTGTTTTCTGACTCTTTCCGACCTACGTGGTCCTTGTGTATTCAAAGATTGTGGTACAGTCTCATCCCTGATGGACTGTTCATGTTCCGTTAAGGATTCTGTGCCAAGAATAATATCACTCTGATTTTCATCGAGTTCTAGTTTCCTACCACTTATCACTGCATTTAGGAATTCCTTCTCAAGGAAAACCGCATGTAGAGCAATAGATACTTTGTTCTCTTATGGGTGATAGAAGTAATATCTTTTGGTTTCCCTAGGATATCCTACAAATAGGCATTTATCCGATTTGGGTTCAAGTTTGGTACCTTCCAAACGTTTGACGTATGCCCAGCAACCCCAAATCTTCAGGAATGAGAAACCCGGTTTCTTTCCTGTCCATATTTCATACGGAGTCTGTTGAACAGACTTTGACGGAACCTTATTCAAAATAAGTATTGCACTGTTCAATACATATCCCCAGAAGGAAATAAGTAGCTCTGTGCGACTCATCATAGACCTTACTATGTCTAACAAAGTTCGATTTCTCCGTTCGGACACACCGTTTAATTGCGGTGTTCCAGGAGGAGTCCACTGTGAAAGAATACCATATTCTTTCAAGTAATCAAGAAACTCATTGCTTAAGTATTCGCCACCATGGTCCGACCGTAATGTCTTAATACTTTTCCGGTCTGTTTTTCAACTTCGTGTCGAAACTCTTTGAATTTCTCAAAAGTTTCTGACTTGTGTCTCATAAGATACACATAACCATAACGTGATGCATCATCCATAAAGGTTACGAAGTATTCATATCCACCTCTAGCCTGGCTAGACATGGGCCCACAAACGTCACTATGAACAAGGGCTAATAGTTCGGTGGCACGTACACCTTTACCGCTAAAAGGTGACTTAGGCATTTTGCCTAATAAACAAGATTCGCAGACGTCATATGAATTTGGATCAAATCCGTCCAAGTACCCACTCTTCGAAAGTGTGGATATATGTGTCTTGTTTATGTGTCCCATACGACAATGCCACATATAAGTTTCATCTTGGTTACTTACTTTAAGCCTTTTGTTTGTTACATAATATGTTTGAGATTGATTTATATTCAAAATATAAAGACCATTATTTGCATTAGCTGTGCAAATTTCTATATCATTTTTATACATAAAACACCCAGTGTTTCTAAATACAAAAGTATACCCGCATTGGGTTAACATAGATACAGAAATAATATTCATAGTCAAACTAGGTACAAAATAACAGTTTATAAGTTCAAGTACATGCACGAGGGCAGTTCCAAAACATAAGTGCCCACGACCAAAATGACAACTCGAGTCCCATTTCCAACACGGAGGTCAATCTCTCCTAAGGCCAGTCTCCTGCTAATCCGCAGATCCTGCACATCAGTACATATATGAGTTCCACAACCAGAATCAAAAATCCAATTTTTAAAACTAGTAGTAGACATGTTTATTTCTATAACAAACATACCTGAAGCTGGTGCCTTGCCCGCTTTAATTTCCTTCATGTGTGCCTTGTACTCGCGGTAGTCACGCTTCCAGTGACCCCGCTTCCCGCACTGCAAGCATACATCTTGGGATTTGTCCTTGGGTTTCCCAGAACCCTTTGACAATTTGGCCTTGCCCTTCTTCTTATGCTTCTTCTTCTTAACACCTCCAGTCATCTTGGGCCAAGCCCTCGGAGTCTGAGATGTTGAAGCATAGTACGCCTCGCGCTTTTTGCCCTTAAGGAGCTCATTTTCTACCTCACGCAGAGTGGACATCAACTCTCCAAGTGTCTGGTCTTGGTTCAACATGTTGTAGTTCATGATGAACCCACTCCAAGTGTCGAGGAGAGACTGTATGATCAAATCCACTGAAGTCTCAGCCTCGAAGACTATGCCCATCTGTCCGAGCTGCTCAATGTCAGCAATCATCTGTGAGACATGGTGCTCAACAGACGTACCCTCTGACATGCGAGCGTGGAAGAGCTTCTTCTGCAACTTGTATCTTTGCGATCTAAGATTAGATCAGTGAAGATCGTGCAACTTCGCCATCATCTCATTGGGATCCAACCCCTTGTTTTGACGACGGAATTGTTGAGTCAGAGCGACAAGCATTACCGATTGAGCAGTTGCATTATCATCGCTATGAGTCTTCCAAAGCTCTAGCTCAAGCAACTGATCAGGTCGGGGCTTAAGCCCAATAGGCCGTTCTAAAGTGTAGAGTAACTTCTCGGATCTCAGAACAATTCTAAGATTCATATCCCAGTCTTGAAAGTTTGTGCCATTAAAGACGTTGTCGCCCATGATAATTTCTCTAATGCTTAACTTTCTTGTCATCTTAACCGCAATAGTCCAACTATTTGATTAACGATGTATAGGTACAGTCTAACTGTTACAAGAAAAAAATAATAATATATTAGTCCAACTAATAAAATAATTGACGAAAATATTTGAAAGCGCGTAAAGCTAAGTATTTGAACGAAATTGCAAATTCAATACTAGCCTCCCACTATTTTTTGGCGAGCCTCTAACCCTCTGTTGAGTACTCGGGAAACCTAGTTTCCGAGTGGGCTAGGATCTCGTTAAATAACACACAACCTTGACTTTGGCCAACAAGCTGTATGATATTTAACTAGGTAGATCTCTAAGATCAATTGGATCTCATCCAATTCCTAGATCCGGTAGGTGGTGTTGTATTCTAGGGTGGTCCCAAGATCATTATAAGCAATGAAAAAGAATGAATACTCAAATAAGTGAGGCGGAAAACACACTTACATTGAACGGCTTTTGATGTGAAGATCAACAAAACTTTTCCCTCCTTGCTTCCAAGTTTCGGCCAAGCCCTTGTTTTATTGAAGAAGATTTGCAAGCTCCAAGCTTCAATGGATTCCAAGCTATTAGTTCGGTTTCCCTATCACCTTGTATTGATTCTCTAATGTGCTAGCAAGATTGAAGAAAGAAAAATGATTTCCTTTCCCCTTAAGAGTGCTCACGGTTTTGCTTGAGAGAGAGAGAGAGATTTTGTGTTTTGTTTCTTTGTTTTCTAAAAACAATTACCAAAAAACAATTACCAAAAATTTGGTTTATGCTTTACTAAAGTCAAAGCAAATTTTTGGCTCCAAAATGGCATTAAATTCCCACACCAACCTCTATCATGAATAGTGACTCCATGTCACTCACCAAAAATGTGACTTAGACATCTATCACTAAAGTGACAAGTGATGTGATTCGCGATGTGACTTGCGGCCGCACTTAATTCAACATCGGAGTGGCGTCACAAACACATTCCGGGCTCGATTTCGTTAATTCCGAATTAATGAGTTTTCCATTGCGTCGTAATTAAATCAAATTTAATTAAATAATCATGCCTAGCAAAATTACTATTCATGTCGCTTGCGAATTAATTCTAAATCAATTCGTTAGCCCAAATTAAAATCCAATTTTAATTCCGCGTAGAAATCTAATTTCGTATAATATATCGAATATATTATTTTATCGATTAATTCCAAATTAATCATTCTCTCTCTTCAAATAGTACTTTATCCCAAATAAAGTCTCTCTGCTATTAATCCCAGATTAATAAAGTTCGAATCATACGTCATCGGTGAATCCTCGGGAAGCGACCCAAGAGACCTCTGGATATGTTGGCAGTAAATCCGGTCGTCGGACTATCCGAACACGTACGTACCTAGTACTACTTTCTTACCGGTTTACGAGACAAGGTTGGCTTCTAGCAAAGCGTCATGCCTACCCAATTCTCCATAAATATTCTTACTGGAATATATAATCTATGTCAGGCGTAGTATACATAGTATTGCGTATCTCGTGATCCAGTATCTGATGTCACATGCAGAACTCGATGGAAGTTTACTCTAAGAGCAGAAACAGGAAACCATGAAAGGTAGATAACCCAGAAAAGAATTCAAGAAGTCTCAGAAGGTATAATCCAAAGATCTAGACACATCAACACAACCCTACAAAACTAGTAGGAGTTCATAAGATAGACCAAATATCGTGTAGAACCCACAGATAAGCCCAAGTTAGTATAAATTCGTAGAAGAATTTAAGGATAGGCCCGTGAAGTTAGAGATATTTATGAGTGATAAGAGTGTCATCATGGACAGTAGAATAGAGTGTCATAGTTGTGATTATAGCAAGAGAAGATATCAGAAATCTAAAAAGTAGTCAGAAGAATGAATCATCATTAAACCTAAGTGGCATAGCGTAAAGCCAAAGAGATAAGATCTGAAAACATTAAGAAGGAAAATAGAAGTGTCAAGAAGATTCAGTACGTATAGAGATGTGAGTAATATAGTTTGGAGATAACAAGAATGAGTGAAAACTCTAACCAAGCCAGTGAGCATATGCCCCCCAACTTAAAGCTCAGTAAAGATGAGAACCAGTAAAGTAGAGTAATGGATAGATTAGACGAATCACAAGATGGCTAGACAACCAGATCGGTGATAGAATAAATCGAAGCCACGATGAGTTGAGCTAAGTTTGAAAGTCACTGTTGAATCAAGAGATCCTTAAAGAAGTAAGACTTAGAAGTATATAGAGACCAGTGAGAACGATTCTCAAGAATGTAGTGAACAACTTATAAAAAGTTTTATGGTATTAAAAAAAGGAAAAGACTAGGTAAAAGGTAATACCGGAACTAAAGATTTAGTAGAAGGTGTCCTAAATAATCGAGATTGATAGAGTTTTCAGGAAAGTAAAGGAATAAGGAGTTCAAGGAACTGAGACAAGAAAGGAACCTATGTAGCAGAGTAAGTTTCTTAAGGAAGAATAGTAAAGAGAGTATAGCAGTACTCAGAGGAAGAAAATAATGAATCTAGAGGGTTAAACAATAGAGACTAAACAAGAATGAGTATAGAAGTAGTACGATAATTTGTTGGAGAGCGTGGCCCTAGTAGGAGTTCACATAATAAGTGCAGAGATCGATTATTGGAAAAGATCAGGAATGAAGTTGGAAAAGGCAAACCAGACAGTTTTAACAAGTAGTACCCTATTGTAGGAATAAACATCAGATATTTATATACATAAAAGTCCTAGGCTCATAGATAAACAGAATGTGCAACCATATCACCATAATCAGAAAGGCCTCATGGTAAGTTCCCACCCTCTCAACCCTCGTTAGATAAAATAGCAGGGATGTTACCTTGTAGGTTGCCTCAAGATACTCTCATAAGTAAATGAAAGTATAGTGAAAAAAGACCGGAACATAAGACCTTCAGAAGTAGTTTAAGACCAGGATAAAGTGAGAGACAACTTTAAGATAAAGAGTTAAAAAATAAAATAAAAAGTGGTTTCAGATGGAGCAGTGCAGAGACAAAGTAGTGATCAAGTAACGACTGAGATTCAAAAAAACTGGTGTCAGACAAAAGAATGGTATGAGGCAGGAGACAGAGACATAAACCATAGAAGTTCTCGGTATAGTATAGGATAAATCAAGAGACGAATAAATTCTAAAGAAAAAGTTTGGAAGTAAAAGGGTCAAGGTGCAATAACATTAGGATAGAATACCTGGTAAACAAAGACCAAAAATGCGTATCAGTAAGGTTCCTCGGCGTTGAACTAAAACCAAAGTTCTATTACGTGTTAGCTTGTGTAATTTACAAAAGTACCCAGCCCCAGTTTTAGTTGACCAAACCACTACAGGTTTGGGACAGCCAAAGCCACGGGTATGGGTGGTTTGGTAGATATATAAGTATACTTAGGAATCGAGAAGATAAGTTATTGTAAGTTGTAATTAGCATAGTGAATGAGTCTTCAAGGTACGGTATATTTGTTTGTATTTAAGAAACGACCCTTGACGACATTAGATTATAGAGAACAAGTCAGTTTGGAACACCGTAAGCCCCAGAAAAGCTACCAGAACCAACCTCTTTAGTACCAACTCATTGGGTAATCAACATTAGTGAACAAGAAATACATAAAGAATCTGCCCTACACTACAAGATTCAAAGTCATACAGACAAGCAGAGGCAAGAAAAGTTCTATAGCGGATCTGATAAACAGCTTTGTATAAATAGGTGTATGTATATGCCTTCTGAAGTTAAAGTATGAGTGAAGAAACCCCATTGCATGACACACAGTACCTTCAGAGAAAAAAATAAGCAAAGGTGGAAAAGCCGAGCCCAATAGCTAAGAAAAATAAGTTAAGAGGGTGTTGAATTCTCAGCAAGAAGATTCTTAGAATATATCTTCTTATAGAATAAATATAAGAAGTCTAGACAGTCAAGAAATGGAAGATATAGGGAATGAGCAGGAATAAGTGGAGTATAATGAAGATAAAAAATGAGGCTATTTTGATATACCATGAGAACTATAGCATGCCGTAGTGAAAAGTAATCAGCATGAATTCTATGACCTTATGACAATGAGTTCCTTCTCGATCAAGAAATTAAGGAACATAAATGTATGAAACGAAAGTTAAGATTGTAGAAAGGTTAAGGTGTGTTTATTAGAAAAAGAAAGAATGATCAATTTAACAGAGGTCTCAGTCACCAAGTTATAATGAACCCGGTTAACGTGAGTTGGTTTATAGTAAGTAAGAATCCCATCAAATGGAAATAAAGATGAATACAAGTATAAAGTCAGTTAAACTTGATGGCTTAGAAAGAAGCGTAGACTCTGAAATCTATCGTTAGATTCCAAGTTTAAACGGGATTCGAGGACGAATCCTATTTAAGGGGGAGAATTTGTAACATCCGGTAATCCGGGTGACTTTTGAGTTACCAAAGACCAACGTCTATCACGTTATCAGAGACACGTTCATGATAAAAATCATGTTTAAGCATGTATGGACTCAAGAGGATTACCTTTCGGGCATTCGATAAATTCTCGTATTTCCGATACATAAATTATTTTAAGACTCAATACAGACAATCCTAGGTATTTGTACCGTAACTATCTCATACGAACTTCGCTTTTATGAATTTTATATCTCTGGAAAGCTTAGACCGAGACCTACGACTTTCACGTTGAATATTTTTCCAAATTCGAATCAGAAGTGGGTCAAAAATTGAGATTTTTTTTCTGCTACAGTGAAATTCGTGGATGATCTAGAACTTCGTGAGGTGGCATCATCTTGGCCATTTATGCCCAACAAAAAAATAGCCATTTTTTGTCTATAAAAAGGGCGTTATTCCCTCTTCTTCTAGATACAAAAAACGTGGAGAGTGATGAGGGAAAACTCTTCATGTAAAGTTTCTTTTCAATCTTCATTTCTTAAAGCATTTTGGAGCCATTCAAGCTTCATTTCCAAACTTGGTAAGCTTTTTCTCCCTTTATATCTCTTCAAATTTTCAGTTTTGAGCAAGAATTAAAAGCCCCATATTCGCACAATAAACCCTAGAAATTTGGGAATGTTAATTGGCTTTAACATAGTTGGAAGCATGCAATTTGGAGAAGTGTTTTATGGGTTAAAAGTTTGTAAAGTTAATTTTTAAATGATTTTGTTGAGGATATTATGTTTGGTAACTAATGTTTATGGTTTGTGTTTGGGTGGTGATATTGGATGAGTTTTGAAGTTGGAGGAGTGTTTAAGTATTAGTGATGAATTGGGCAAACTAGGTAATGAGAAGTAAGTTTGAAACCTGGAAAAGCAGTTCACGTCGCGACGCCCAAAGGGTCTGCGTCGCGACGCATAATGGAAAGTTTGGCATAGTCTCTAGTTTGAGCACGTCGCGACGCGAAGGCTAAAATTTCCCCAATACCAGTTTTTGTCAGTCCAGCTTCACCCTAACGTGTTAGAGCCCACCCGAAGAGCCTCATATCCTCTTGTATGTATATATTACGTCATGATATACGTTTGATGTGCCTCATAGTGATGGCCCTTAATTGAATAGGAAAATTTAACTTAATTCCGATCCATTCATTCTTGGTTCATTTTCTAATCGAAACTATCGATGATAGATCATCGCAAGAACCACAAGTTTCACCAGCAAAGTGAAGAAAGGCTAGCAAAACTCTAAAAACAGTGAGTGGACACTTCCCCTTTCAAGTTGATTTATTTATTTATTCTTTATGAAATGAGACTTACTTTTTCCAACACATAGGGCGTTAGCCATATTTGATTTCAGTTCATGATAATCGTATTGTTTTATATAGTTTTGAGATTTGAAGCATGGGTTTTATGGTTTTCGAGGCATGGGGTAAAAACCCACCTCAGTATGTAACTTCATTCAGTTATGGAATTGACGGACAAATAACATGTGCACATGTAGAGGACTGGGGGACGGCGATACGTAACGCCCCAGATCCTAGTTTAGCGCTAGGGGGACGGCGATACGTAACGCCCCTAGACCCTAGTTTCAGGGTCAGGTAGTATCATGGATCAGCACTACCGGCTCTAGTTCAGTGGCTTGGGGGATGGCGATACGTAACACCCCAAGACCACCAGTTTCAGGGACATGAGTGGCATGCTTTGGGGGACGGCGATATGTAACGCCCCAAAGTCATGGTTTTGCATTCCTGGCTTCAGATAGGTGTATGGGGGGACGGCGATACGTAACGCCCTCATACGTCAAGTTTTTTCAGATACAGACCAATTTCCAGATAACAGATTTTCAGAAAAGAATTTTCAGAGATCAGATTCTAGAAACAGTTTTCAGAAAGATAAGTTTCATAAAAGAGATTTCAGACGATCTTTTCAGAAAAAGAGTTTTCAGATAAAGTTATTTCTCGTCTTTGATTTCAGAACCAAATGATTTTATTACAGTATTTCAGTTTTATAGTCCACTCACTTAGATCGTACAATGATCAAACCCCCCCCCCCCCCCCACTCCTAGTTTTCTGTGGTTGCAGGTATTCTCGGAGGATGATCTCGGAAGTGTTGGTTTCTATTTAGGTCCCAAGATCATAACAAGCATGAAAATAATGTGTGAATACATCAAAGGAGATAGCGGAATACTCACATCGATCGGTTGAGACGATTGATGAAGAACAAAATTGATTTTCACCTCCAAAATGCCACTGCAGTGACCAGTCCATTGCTCATTGTTTTCAGATTTTGAGCTGAGATTTGAAGCTCCAAGCTTGGTTATTTGATTCCGGCTCGTGGGTGGGTTTCCCTAACACCTTCGTATGTCTCCTAAGTGTGCTAGCACCATGATTTTTGCCAAAAATCAGTGATTTATCCTCCATGGTTCACGCCATTTCTGGACAGTGAGCAGCCCATTGGGCGCCACTTTGAGAGAGAGAGAGAGAGAAGAGAATAGATGGAGAGAGAGAGAGTTCTTTTACAATTGTAGAGATATTTTGCTTTTTAACTTTTGGTAAAACCATTTCACTTTTACCCTAAACTTGGTAGGTTTGGTAAATGGTTTTTCCAAAACAAAACAAGGTAGTTGGGTGGTAGGTACACCTACCACACATGGACCCCACATATTTGAATTCAAAATTCAAATATCTCTACGAACATTTGCAGCGGCTCGGTTCCGTTTAATCCGATTAAACGAACTTCCGTCGTTAAATAATTAAATCTAATTTAATTAATTAAATATCGATGCCTCGCAAATATATTACGATCGTCGTTTACGAATTAATTCTAAATTAACTCGTTCGTTCGCATTAAAGTCCGACTTTAATTTCGTAATGAAATCCAATTTCGTTTAATATATCGAATATATTAATTTACCCGATTAATTCCAAATTAATCGTTTTCTCTCTTTAGACGATACTTTATCCCAGATAAAATATCTCCGTAATTAATCCCAGATTAATTTTCTCTCTCATCGAATTAATCCCAGATTAATTAAAGTGCGAGTCATACATCATCGGTGAATCATTGGGAAGCGACCCATGAGATCCCCGGATATGTTGGCAGTAAATACGGTCGTCGGACTATCCGAACACGCAAGTACCAAGTACTACGTTTTACCGATTCACAAGACAAGGTTGGCTTCTAGCAAAGCACCATGCCTACCCAATTCTCCGGAAATATCCTTACAGGAATGAAGGATCTGTATCAGGCGTAGTATACATCGTATAGTGCATATCGATCTAGTATCGGATGGTCACGTGCTAGGCCTGGGGCTGGAGTTGTGTCTGCCCCGTACGAAGCACATGTCGGATGTCTGGTAACTAGTCTCTATAATCGGATATACATGACCTAGTCATAATATCCTGATGGCCGCGCAGCACTTAAGAGCACTAATACCGTATCCTACGTGACATCATCTCCACTATGACTGGAGTGATACTTCCGTCTTGACATCACACCCAATACTCTACGATTCTCAATATACCCAGTATTGGCGTACACAGAACCGGTTTAAAGCCTGGACGACCTCAACCAAATTATATTGATTGTCGTAAGTATTAGCGGTGCAAGTCTCAGGTTAAGACCAAATACACCTACCCTGATGTCGGACTCCCATAGACACACAGTCATACTACCAATGGGATTCCGGGGGGTCTATCCAGAGCGAAGCTGTTTCCCGTACCATCGGTGAAAACACAACCTCCTATTACACTTGCATGAGTATCCAATACCCAAATATATGAGAACTATGATGTTGTGCCCTCACAACGCGCACAAGTGCAATACTAGTCTTTTACGTATTTATCGATGTCCAATCTCGATAATACTCTGACTAGGGATATTTAATGATTTATCCTACGTGGACTGATACTGTCTCATATCATTCTCCGTCCAGGAACAAATCATAGGGACCTCTCATCATTTATACATCTAAGGTGATCTAATCACAAATGATAAGAGAGCAATCTCCTTTGTCACATAGTTAATTTGTACAACAACACCATGATCTGTACAAATAGTGACGCTATGGGTCATAATTGTCCAACAATCTCCCACTTGGCCTATAGCCAGTCACTCGAGTGCCTAACACCCGAACTATGTACGGTTGGCTCAAATTGCTGAGAAAAGGTTTTCGTCAGCGGATTTACATGATTATCGTCTGATGCGATTTATACGATCATCACATCGCCATGATGTATGATCCGAACGAATCAGATGAATATCGAAGTATATATCTGGATCGTTGATGAGACCATTAATTCTTTAGCCTGTGCTGACGCCTAGCTCAGCCGCTAACAGAACTATATCTAATCTAATTAGATTTATTATCGACCCAAATGGCTTCTATTGCTGCCTCAGCTGCAGCAATAATCCGTATTTGTTGTTTATATGGTAACAGTATCTTGCTTGGAAGATTTCCAGCTCACTGTTCCGGTATTCAAACTTTATAGTACCGTTTGCGACTTATAGTCGTCTTTATCGGTTTGGAAACTTGCTACAGCGATCCCAGTCACTTCAAGTTCTCCATCTCCACAGAATAAGACAGCATCCTTAGCTCTCTAAGATACTAACGGATGTTCTTAACTTCAATCCAGTGACTATCACTCGGATTGGTCTGATTGTGACTCCATATGCTCAAAGCGTATGAGACACCAGGTCACGTACATTTTAAATGTACAATTTCTCAGAGAGTGTTAACAACTTTAAATCTATCCCAATAGATCTTTATTCCTAGAATAAAGGTTGTTACTCCTAAGAATTCTACGGAGAATTATCTCGAAAGCCAAGCTTTCGCCGATTGTTTTATGGGAATATCATTTCCAAGAAATGACATATATTATCATTATTTTATACAGGACATTCATTGTCAGTGCGCTCCCACTAACCTCCTTATATACACAAGAATTATTTTCGTTTTGAATTAAATCATAAACCATTATGATTACATCAAAACGTCAGCTCCAAGAACCTTATGCTTGCTTCAACCCAAACATGGATCGAACAACCCGCAAACCTAGTTTGCTGGTTTAGGTACAACAAAATCGTCAGGATGTTATAAACATCCTCCAAAAGGTTTCCGTTTAAGGAAAGCGATTTTGATCTTTAACTGACACATTTCATAAATGTACAATTTCAGCAAGCATTATCCAAATGGATTTACCGTGGCAACAGGTAAAAGGTTGAACCGTAATCAACACAATGTTGATAACGATACCTTTTCGCTAAAAGCCTAGCTTTGTACGTTGGTATGTTGCCATCCATGTATGTCTTCCTTGAAGACTTTTAAGTACCAATAGGCACAATGCCTTACGGTACATCAACTAGTGTCTAAACATAGTTGGTATACATGGAATCCACTTCGGACTCATGGCACTTTGCCATAAAAGGGAGTCGATACCTTGTATCACTTCCTCAAACGTAGTCGGTTGGTCTACCTCAACAAGATTGACATCTTTATGAGGTGAGATCAGAAACCCATACCCCAGGTTGTTTTCTGATTCTCTCCGATCTACGCGGTTCTTGTGTATTCGAAGATTAATGGTAATAGTTTCATCCTTGATGAACTATTTGTGTTCCATTAAGATTCGGTGCCTTGAACAGTATTACTCCGATTTTCATCGAGTTATACCATCCTCCCACTTACCACTGCATATCGGTATTCCTCTTAGGAAAACCGCATGGTGAGCAACAATAACATTGTTCTCTCGTGAGATGTATAAGTACTATACTTATGGTTTTCCCTAGGATAACCTACGAATTGCACTAATCCAATTTGGGTTTTAGTTTGATATCATCCAAACATATGCCCAGCATACCCAAATCATCAGGAATGAGAAACCTTGTTTCTTTCCGTTCATATCTAATATGAATCTGTCAAACAGATTTATATGGAACCTTATTCTAAATAAGTATTGCACTGTTAATGCATATCCGTTGAAAAATGGTAGCTCAGAGCGACTCATGATTACCTTATCATGTCCAACAAAATTCGGTTTCTCCGTACGGACACACAGTCAAACTGACATGTCTCGGGAGGAGTCCTCATTGAAAGAATACTATACTCTTTCACGTATGTTTGAAACTTACTGCTTAAGTATTTTCCATTACGGTCTTACCGCGACGGTTTAATACTTTAGACGATCTGTTTTTACTACTTCGTGTCGAAACTCTAAAAGTTATCGATTTGTGTTCTTCAAAAGAAACACATAACCATAACGTGATGCCACATCCGTTAAGGTCACGAAATATTCATATTCACATCTAGCATTGCTAGATATGGGCCCACTTACTTCACTATGAATAGGGCTAACAGATCGGTGGCACTAGCACTTTTACCAAGTAAATAGTGTTTTAGGCACTTTTCCCAATAAACTAGATTCGTAGACTTTATTTGAATAGAATCAAATTAGTCCTAGTACCCACTCTTCGAAAGTGTGGATATACGAGTCTTGTTTGATTGTGTCCCAGACAACAATGCCACAATTAGTTTCTTAACTGATCAAATCAGTTTGAGCTATTTATTTGTCATTTTATATTTGAGATATTATTTATATTCAAAATATAAATTCTGTTACTCACATCTAATGTGTTTATCTTAATATCATTCTTTATATAATGAAACACTTTAGTGTTCTAGAATATAAAGGTCTATCCGCAACGGATTAAACACTGATATAAAGATAATGTTTCTAGTCAAACTAGTTACATTATAACAGTTCCTAATTTAAGTATATACCAAAAGGTAGTTCCTAAACTTAGGATTCTACGGTCGTCGAAACAGCGACTTTCGTCCCGTTTCCGATTCGCAGATTAATCTCAGCTTGAAGTCAGTATCCTGCTCACAGCAGATTCTGAACATCAATCCATATAATTTATGTACCACACTAAGTATTTTAAAATCCAATTTTAATACTAGTAATAGACATAATATTGACAAACATTCTTAAAGTCAGAGCCTTGCCCTTTCTTTAATTCCTTCGTGTCTGCCATATCCAAACGGCAGTCACTTTAGGATATGTCATTTATCTTCCCAGAAGATCATAATGATTTTGCCTTTGCCCTTTCAAATATTTCAGAAGCCTTTGGCCAAGCCTTGGGTTTCTAGAATATTGAAGTATGGTGCGCCTTGCGCCACTTACCTAATTGCAAAGTTTGACTTTATCTCCTCGAGAATAGTCTTTAACCCTCCAAGAGTTATTTATTGCAATTTAATACTTCTTAAATCTAATCATAGATTTATGACAAGTATATCGAATTAAGCACTTAAGTTATCATCACATAAATCTTCCAAAGATTATGCTCTACTATTTGCTTAATTCTTGGCTTAGGCATAATAGGTTATTTTATCAAATAAAGTAACTTATTATTTATTTCCAGGACCATCCTGAAATTATTCCCTTTAAAATATAGTCGTTTAAATACATTTTCACCTAGGATTATGTTTTAAACACTAATCTTTCATTCATCTTGATTCTAATAGTCCAACTATTTAATCAACGATTTGTGGTACTATGTATTATATTGATTATTATAGTCCAACTATACAATCAAATATAATTTAAATCAATTAACCTCAATTACATTGATTATTATAATCCAATTATAAAATCAACTGTAAATGAAATTAATTAATTCAAATATATTGATTACTATAATCCAATTATATAATCAACTATAATACAGTCCAACTGCTTATTAAAACAACATTTAAATATTAGTCCAACTAACATTTAATTTATATGACGAATAATTTGAATGAGCGCGTATGGCAAGTAATTAAACGAATATTGCAAATTCAATTCTTGCCTCCCACTATTTTTCGGCGAGCCTCTAACCCTCTGTCGAGTACTCGGGAAACCGTGTTTCCTAGTGGGCTAGGATCCCGTTAAATATCACACAATCTTGACTTTGGCCAACAAATTGTATGATAATTAACTAGGTAGATCTCTAAGATCAATTGGATCTCATCCAATTCCTAGATCCGGTAGGGAGACATCCAAGTCCAAACATATATCTTATATATGCCAATACATCCAATGTATTACCTAACCCTTTTCCTCTGAATCAACTAAGCCTTGGCTTTGGCACAACAAACCTAGTGATCCCAGTCAAGCGCGACCCATTGACCATGGAAAGCTTCGTAATCAATGTCGATGGACAAGAAGTGGTCTTGACTTTGGCCAACAAACCACAACTTGGACAAGACACCAATATAGAACAAAACTCTCGTGATTCAAACACATCTTCGACGGACAAAGGGCTTGACTTTGGCCAACAACCCAATGCCAGTCTCGGATCTTGAGTAAGAATCACTCAATGGAAGGAAAAACGCATGATATTTGATGAGGGTTTTTCGCGTGCAAATTGGCTACCAATTTATTATCTTTGTTTAGGTCTCATCATCATACACCCTTAAACATGCATTCTAAACACATAATAAAGCGCATATGAAAATAAATAATAATGATATGCGGATGGATACTTAACACATTGATCCTAGATCAAATCTCTCCCTTTCTCTCTCAAACTAGCACTTGTATTATTTCTACCCGTTACACTACACTACTAAAGAAACCTCATTTACATTGAGGGGAATAGGTGAGAAGAGAATACAAAGAGAATAGAGGTGATAAGGCTGGACACGCAGGTCCAATTTAATAAATCGAATTTATTACAACAATTTCCAAAATTGCCCCCACCCGACTAATATCCATCCGATATACATTATTCATTCATCACAACCATGTATTCACACAAGCATGTTATCAATCAATCTAATCAAATTAATTAATCTGATAATTAGTGATCATCCAATGTTCAAACAACGATTTGATTTTGCGCGAGTCAAACTCGTTTTTGCGAATAAGTACTCAAAGTACGAATTCTCGAATTAAATTAAACTACAACATTAAATCCAATTTAATATGTATTTAATACTAATTCACTATTTTAATTCCAAATTAAATATTACACTTTATTAATAAACCTTTTACGACTTAAATTCCAAATTTAATCGTTACGGGTCTCAAAGCCCGATTAACGTCCAACGTCAATTTAATTCAAGTCCAATGGGCTTTCAATTAATTTCTTTAAGGCATGGGCTTCGGCAACCAAAGCCCAATCAAGGAGTAACCCCATAAGCCCATAAATCAATTTCGGCCCATTAGGCCCAATTAAACTTTAAAGGTTCATTAAGTCGCATTTGGGCTTTATGGAAGCGGTTTTGGGCCCAATTGGATCCAATCCAATTTGCCTAAACCCAACTTTGTACAACAAAGCCCAATAAGCCCATTACAACTTTAAAAGCCCAAATCCAATTTTAAGGCCCAAATAATTAAATTACCAAATTCCAAATTTCCAATTTAATTACCAAAGTGTATTACATGATTAATTAACCAAATCAATATTTCCAAAACATCATTAGTCCAATTAATCATGCTTTTATCATCATCACATGTCCAACATACTTTGATGAAAAATCAAACCCATACACCATGCTTTAGGTCTCGGCCAAGGGAGTTTATTTTGTCCGATTCGAATTCAATCCAATTTATTCCAATCGACATTAAATTAACATCCCGAATGATTTCCAACACATCCAATTATCAAAAATCAAAAAAATCAAAAAAATACCAAGCATTAGGGCATTCTACATTCGGCCACTGAAGGAATTGGGGATTTTTGTTCAATTCAAAATTCAATCCAATTAATTTCAAATTAACATTATCCACTGTCATTCCAACTCATCCAATGAATCAAAATGAAAAATCTCAAGATTTCAACATGAACCCTAATCATTCGGCCAAGGTAGATATATTGGGGAAAAATTATTCCAAATCATTTCTTGAAATTGATCCAATCAATCTTCAATTCAACATGTATTAAGCATACTCAAACATCCAATTTATTCAAATCATGCTCAAATACAAATACCCAATTTTAAGCCCTAAAATTTCATGCTTGAACCTAGGCTCTGATGCCATTGTTGGTTTCTATTTAGGTCCCAAGATCATAACAAGCATGAAATAATGTGTGAATACATCAAAGGAGATAGCGGAATACTCACATCGATCGGTTGAGACGATTTGATGAAGAACAAAATTGATTTTCACCTCCAAAAACGCCACTACAGTGACCAGTCCACTGCTCACTGTTTTCAGATTTTGAGCTGAGATTTGAAGCTCCAAGCTTGGTTATTTGATTCCCGGCTCGTGGGTGGGTTTCCCTAACACCTTCGTATGTCTCTAAGTGTGCTAGCACCATGATTTTTGCCACAAAAATCAGTGATTTCCCTTCATGGTTCACGCCATTTCTGGACAGTGAGCAGCCCCTTGGGCGCCACTTTGAGAGAGAGAAGAAGGATAGATGGAGAGAGAGAGAGAGAGAGTTTCTTTTACAAGTGTAGAGATATTTTGCTTTTAACTTTTGGTAAAACCATTTCACTTTTACCCTAAACTTGGTAGGTTTGGTAAATGGTTTTTCCAAAAACAAAACAAGGTAGTTGGGTGGTAGGTACACCTACCACACATGGACCCCACATATTTGAATTCAAAATTCAAATATCTCTACGAACATTTGCAGCGGCTCGGTTCCGTTTAATCCGATTAAACGAACTTCCGTCGTTAAATAATTAAATCTAATTTAATTAAATATCGATGCCTCGCAAATATATTACGATCGTCGTTTACGAATTAATTCTAAATTAACTCGTTCGTTCGCATTAAAGTCCGACTTTAATTTCGTAATGAAATCCAATTTCGTTTAATATATCGAATATTATTTAATTTACCCGATTAATTCCAAATTAATCGTTTTCTCTCTTTAGACGATACTTTATCCCAGATAAAATATCTCCGTAATTAATCCCAGATTAATTTTCTCTCTCATCGAATTAATCCCAGATTAATTAAAGTGCGAGTCATACATCATCGGTGAATCATTGGGAAGCGACCCATGAGATCCCCGGATATGTTGGCAGTAAATACGGTCGTCGGACTATCCGAACACGTAAGTACCAAGTACTACGTTTTACCGATTCACAAGACAAGGTTGGCTTCTAGCAAAGCACCATGCCTACCCAATTCTCCGGAAATATCCTTACAGGAATGAAGGATCTGTATCAGGCGTAGTATACATCGTATAGTGCATATCGATCTAGTATCGGATGGTCACGTGCTAGGCCTGGGGCTGGAGTTGTGTCTGCCCCGTACGAAGCACATGTCGGATGTCTGGTAACTAGTCTCTATAATCGGATATACATGACCTAGTCATAATATCCCGATGGCCGCGCAGCACTTAAGAGCACTAATACCGTATCCTACGTGACATCATCTCCACTATGACTGGAGTGATACTTCGTCTTGACATCACACCCAATACTCTACGATTCTCAATATACCCAGTATTGGCGTACACAGAACGGGTTAAAGCCCTGGACGACCTCAACCAAAGTATATTGATTGTCGTAAGTATTAGCGGTGCAAGTCTCAGGTTAAGACCAAATACACCTACCCTGATGTCGGACTCCCATAGACACACAGTCATACTACCAATGGGATTCCGAGGGGGTCTATCCAGACGAAGCTGTTTCCCGTACCATCGGTGAAACACAACCTCCTATTACACTTGCATGAGTATCCAATACCCAAATATATGAGAACTATGACGTTGTGCCCTCACAACGCGCACAAGTGCAATACTAGTCTTTTACGTATTTATCGATGTCCAATCTCGATAATACTCTGACTAGGGATATTTAATGATTTATCCTACGTGGACTGATACTGTCTCATATCATTCTCCGTCCAGGAACAAATCATAGGGACCTCTCATCATTTATACATCTAAGGTGATCTAATCACAAATGATAAGAGAGCAATCTCCTTTGTCACATAGTTAATTTGTACAACAACACCATGATCTGTACAAATAGTGACGCTATGGGTCATAATTGTCCAACAGGAATGACGGATACTGATGCAGTAATAGGTTGGAGTCCATCAGTACAAGGAGTCAAGAGTAAGTAAAGTTATGCATTAGTTAATAGCTTGTTATCAGTCTTGTATAAGTATAACTGTTCTCAACAAGTTGTAGATTGCATTGTTTTACTAGTATAATAATGAGTCATGAGTTATATTATTATTTTGGTGAGTTGGACTTGGTCTCATGCATGAGATTTGTGAGATTGTATCTAGAATAAGATGGTAGTTGTCAGAGAGTCAGAGGCTATGGGTTAGTACGGTCTATCCCCTTACCTGTAACATCTCCTAGATTTGGGGATGTTACCATCTGGAACCTACCCGGATTTATCAAACATCTTCGTAAATTCATATATAACTCATACTATCGCTTAAATCAAAACACATCATTATACGCAAAAACTCATTTACCAGAAACTTGCATATTCTATCGAATGAACAAATCGTTCTATTTTCGCTCGGATTCTACCAAATGCACATATCAATATACTAATACTTAAACAATTCGTTTTATATCATACGTTATTCTACGAAACTATTGGATACATCTGAATAATTAGCAGAAGAAAATTTGAAATTTGTAGATTTTTACCGAGTGGTCTTACCAAGATTTCGATGGCATATACGGACTCCAAATGATCCCACGAACGCGCTGGAATCGACGGAATTCCTATCGGAGCTATGTTCACCATAGTCACTATTTATTCAAATATTCTTTCCTCGTTTACGTGCAACTGAGCACGGAATGAAAAATCTATCACCGCCAACTTGTAATACTCTCCGAGAGCTTCGATTTGGTGGTAGCTTGGGTCGTGAAATGAAGCATAGGACTGGGATTAACAAAACCTGTCATGGCTTCTCTTTCTTCTCGTTCACCGTTCGCCGATTCCTAGGGCTGCCGCCGGCCACCACAAGATGGATGGGTGGTGCAGGTGCACTCCCCTTTGGCTGGTCGTGCTGGCCGATAGGTCGCCTGCGTGATCACCAGTTCAAAGGATGAATTTTTTGGGTTGGGGGGTCGAGTTGAAAGATTTGGGAAGTTTTGCCATTTTGGCAATTAATGGAAACTTCGGGGGTATTTATAGGAAAGTTTTTAAAAATTACAATCTGATCTCGAAAATTGCTTCTAGGTCCCTCCCATAGACCTTCACGAAAATTCATATTTTGGAAACCCTGCTGATGCAAATATCCAACAGTGTTCAACACGAAAGTTGTTCGTCTCAGAAAAAACGAGTTCGATGGTTTAAGAATCAGCTCAATCAGAGTTCCTTTCCTATTTCTATAGTTGAAATAAGAATATTTTATGCGTATAATGATATAATCAGAAATCACGTAACCGGTTCTCGAAACCATGTGTTTTCCAACGCGAAATATTCCGATCTATTTTCCAACACAAACTCTGATTTTCGAATACCATCATGTTCCAAATCTTTAACTTTAATTCGGAAATATTTTAGAACTACTCCGAATGATTCAGGATATTACACTTGTAGTTGAACACCACAAAGAATGCAACCTCTTTGATAAGTCGGTTGTTCAATTCAATGAACGAGATAAATTCACACTCTATTCTCTGACAATAATTTTTAATCTGAAAATTCTGATTTTATTAATACATAAGACCCCTATTGTAAGCCTTAGGAACCCTAATCCAAATAGGAAACTAAAATAAAATACAAATTTAACAAAGATTCAAAATCCAAATAGGAAACTAAAACAAAGTCCTAATTTAATTAAGATTTAAAATCCTCACACCTCTCTAATAAACCTTAAGCTCAAGCCCTAATTTAGCCTAGCCCAATAAATTAATTAAAGCATTAACATTAAATATCTTCAAATAATTGGGTCAGATAAATGTAACTTGAACCCGCTTCTAATTGAAAAGATTATGCTCTATTTTTCTTGCATGGTTTGGCCAAGGTCTTCAATACTCGACCTTGCATTGCTTCATTGATCTTCTTAGCTCGTTGTCCCGTGATTGGCCCTACTGGAACATGTAGTGGATCAATCTTCTGGACTCGTCTGGTATGCGGTCCTTGATTCACATCAATGAGTCTTAAGAGACTCATATAAATATATAGGTGTTCAATTAATAAGCATTGAACAACTCACTGATAGTATTCCTTATAGATGACATACCAACGTTAATAGGAATCTTCCTTAGTCGAACAACATATGTGGTCATTTGACTTGAGATATCACTGTGGATATATGAATGATCCTCCACACTTTGACAACAGTCATGTCACCGATCTTTTTAGACTAGAACTCTACCTGTTCGTTGGGTGTGGATCGACATTCATGATATCATGTGATGGATCTAGAAAGAATTTGTCATCCAGTGTGCGAGATTTAGGCATCCATTTAGTGATTTTTAAATCCTTGATCAGAGTATATTTTGGGAACGAGTTCTGAATATTGACTGAGAGATCACGAATAATTCACAACACATATATGAATTGTACATTATGGAGATTTGACATTCTCATCTATATCTCCAGTATAATTCAGATAGTTTATGATGGAGGGACTATACGGTATGCCTAATCCCCGACTTGGATGGTTCAACGTGATTATCTATAGTTGTCATAATTTACTAGTAGGCAGATTATGAACACGGAATGTGTTCCGTGACAGATATACCTGAACCTAAAGAGTCTCACTAATAAAATATACTCGTAGGGTAATTAATTACGAATAATTCAGATTATTCGTAATGCGACATATGCTGAGATATTTTTTGTATTTAATGTGTACATGTATATGATGCATAATTTGATTAAATACAAATTATAATTGACGCATGTATAAAATAAATAATTGTTAGTTAATTTAATATTTATTTTTAATTATTGAATATTCTTGGAATTTTCTTTAATTAAAGCTTATTATATAAACTCTATAACTTGGTAAATTTAACCATAAATTATAATAATATTTGAAGTATTTTAATTGTTAAAATGATCAAAATGTCATTCCCCTATACAAGCATATTTTCGGCCATTTGAATAATATTTTTGGCTTGGAAATTTTTTGTGATGAATTGTTCGTTTGAGAGAAAGCAAAATTGGGGTTTTATTAGGATTTTATTTAATTCACCAAAATTAG